>CM068486.1:10000-77500 GCA_034769265.1 Remorina albescens
CTAGTACAACACTTCCAGCTACATCCCCCCACGCACCTCACAATAACTGTTGTAGAAAATAACGACCGTTGGACCTGTGGACAGAGGAAGAGAGCAGAGAAGATTTGGATCCACAGGCTCGGGACCACTGTGCCCGGAGGGCTAAACGATGACTAAAGTAAGGAAAACCACATCCACCACCTCTGGATACGGTACTCCCCAGCCTGTTCCTGCATTCGTCTTGGGCCATGCGGATCCCATTCCGGATCACCTTGAGAGACAGCACAATGGTCTAAGCCCTGGTCTGCCACACAGCAGACTGGGGTTCGAATCCACGCCGGACGGGGGGTGCATATTTTACTTTTTTATTCTTAACAATCTTAAACATTAATAGACTTGGAATTTTAGAAAAAATTTTTTTATGCATCTCCCTATGGTGATCCTCATGACCCTAATTGGGTCGGTTCCCAGCTCCCAAAGGTTTTTTTTTTTTTTTTAATATTTTAAATACATCACTATCAATTTTAACTCGACATCCATTCTTTTATCTTTTTATTATATTTATTTCATTTATTTGCTGGGCCCGCTACTCCTTGCTAAAGATACCTATAGCAGGTCACTCTCTTCTCTCTGTCCGGTGCTCTGCCTGGGAATCGAACCCTGGTCCCCAATGGGAAGGACCATTTCTGTCTCCATCCAGCCATCCATTTTGTCAGATCAGTAGGCCAGTGCACAGTAATTTAACCAGAACCCATAACCCCAACCCCAACCCCAACCCTAACCCAGCCAGTGCCACTGATCTACTTTCGCTCACTCCAACCTACCCTGGACATCAAGAAAAACAAATGACCAACAGAACCACTACCACAACAAAAAACAGGACTTTTTTGCACCTTCCACCTGGATCCACCACCAACAAGAGGACTCCAAGCATTGCCCCAGCCTGGAGTCGACCCACTGTCTCCCGCTTCCCGACCATGGCCCGTCTAGGTGAGCTACACACTTAGACACTTTACACCAAACATCAACTCCAACCAGACACTCACCTAACCTCAACCAGAACAATTCCCTCCAAAATCAGCCAATCAGATTTGTACACATCTTTTCCCTCCAGAACACTCCACACACCCACACACCTAACCAATCACCACATGACACACACACACACACTCCCTGTTGGGGGAGGGACTAACCTCCCTCCCTCAACAGCCTTTAATGCACACGAGGAGCCATCATTGTAAATCCCCTGAGGAAGCAGCACATACTGCGAAACGTCGGGACCCCGCTCTTATGCGTAAGACTTTTACTCTGGTTTTATTGCATTGTATTAAGATCTTTTATACCCTCGATTTGAGTGGTTTTTTAATTGGTTCTAATTTGTGCTTTTAATCAAATTACTTAATAAAGTTTGGTTTTAAAACACTGGTGGAGGGCTCTGCCGGCCCACCAATAGGCAGAAAAGACTCTTTTTATTTGCCGTTTTTAACTGTCAACCTGCAAGTTCATCAGGACTACCACCCGGAGCACAAACAATAACCCTCATCTTCAAGAACCATTTTTAAACCAACAACACAGGACTGCCAACACAGAAGCACCTGTCTCAACTCCAGATCAACCTCCACAACTATAACACCGGACTTTGATCTACAGCAGGACTAACCACACCAGCAAAACGAAGGTAAGAGCTCTCCACCTGTATGTACCATATTTTTAGAGGTAAGTCAACACACAGGAGCGGGGCTCAAAATGGCTCCTCCACACACACACATACACCCACACCCACACCCACACCCACCCCACTCATGAACATCAACATACAACCACCCATACATAGACCCATCATCAACACACACCAACCATTACTTCACCCACCAGACCCAGAAACCAGACAGGCCAGTAAACATTATTTCAAACTCATCCAGGCATTTCATCACAAGCAGATAATGGACACAGCACTGCAAACAGGAACATTCCCTCCGGGGATGCTAAGACAGGTCACCCGGCTTACAGACTTTATTAAACCATCTACACCCACCATAGACACAAGAAACAAAATACATAATAACACATCACAATGGATGCAGAACACAATAGCCATTTTACAGCAACACTATCAGACTACAATAGCCACCCACACAGATACAACCACCCACAATCCACAAGCCCTGCAAATAGCCACCGGCTGGGCCAGAAAACGGTATGGGAACAGACTATCTACAGAAACTCTACAGTCACTACAGCAACTCCTACAACCATCCCAACCAGCCACTGCAACCTCACCACCATACCGTCCACAGAGGCCTTCTACAATCAACAACCTACCCACCATTCCGGAAGAGCACTATCCCCCCCTGCCCAGACCAGCTGCCCCCAACACACTGTCCCTTTACTTAGGCCCCCGTAAATCACTAATGGAAGAAACCAAGCCATCCACCTCATCCCCCTGCACACCAACCCAAGGAGAAGACCCCCGTCAGACCTCAACTGGAACACAAACTACACCCCTGCAGACTACCAATCCCAAACCCACTACTCTTCCCTCACCCTACCCAATCTACAAAAAATTCACCACCACCATGCCACCCGACCCCCAGCTGACCCGAAGAGGACCAATCAAACCACAACCACCAGTCAACAAACCCCCAGAAAAGACAACAAACCATCCCGCAGACCCAACATCGGATCCATCCACCTCCACCCCAAAAGAATGCAGGGTCCGGAAAGTCACCTGGGGACCCCTGCCAACCAAAGAAGAACAGCAACCAATCACTCCCTGCACACCTCTCTCCCCTATCCTACCCCTCACCTCCCCAGCTATCAAGTTCATTAAGCCCACCACCATCCTTGAAACAACAGCCCAGATCCACGGTTCCCCGCGACAAGTCCATAATTCAGAAGAGCTACAGACTCTCACTCTCAGCACTCACTCCAATGTCTCTGTCCATATCACTGACACTATTCTCACTTCCTCTCTTCCCACAGATGGTGCAGCGACCCGGGTGGGTCCAGCAGGACGGACAGTGGCCCACGCAGAAAAAAGGCCTACCACAGCTAGAGAAACGGCTAACGTGATGAAAGGGTCAAACAAGGTTACCCATAACCTGAACTCAACCCACTCTGAGCCCTCTCCTACAAATTCTGCTGGGGTTTCACTGTCCGACGCGGGCCCCCCGCTAGCTGCACCATCTTCACCCCCACACACTCCCAAGACCCCCCTCATCATGGACCAACCATCCCCACCTAAACAGACTTCATCTCCTCTAACCACCTCACTCCCTCTGCAATCTCTTATTTCTCATCCCTCCCCACCCAACTCACCCTCCGATCCTATAGTTACCTCTTCTAGCTCCCTCTCTCTTCACCTCTCTCCCCCTCCTCTCTCAACACACCCCCGCCTGGAACCAGAGCAAGACCTCCCAGCGTCACCCTGCCACAACATTACACCATCATCGGAAGCCACTCAAGCCGGACACCTCCAAGCCCTTACCAAAGAAGGCAGACTTCCCACCATCACTCCACCTCTCCGCTCTTCCACCACTCCAACCGCCACATCATCCGGACAGACCCTCTACAGACCATCATACCATATTGCACGCCCCAACCGTAAGATCCAGGACTGGTTTTTCAAACCCAGAAAACCAGTCCTGGTTCTCGGAGACTCAAACATCAACCGGATCCCAGCCCATACCCACCCGCAAATTCAACTGGACAGTTACCCCGGAGCCAATTCCTATCACTTCCTCAAAGTCCTCGAAAAGACCATACCCAATCCCAACACCAAGATAGTGGTCTTTTCCATTGGAATCAACAATAAGGACCAGGATCCCAGGCAGACCACTACAAAACAACTCAGGACCCTTTTCCGTGAGGCGAAGTCGACCTTCCCAAATGCCGATGTCTACTTCCCCATTATGAACTTCTCACCCCATCTCACCCCCGCACAGAAAGGTAATCTTACACTTATTAACAATATCATGACCACTCACTTCCCGTTCCTGACAGAAATCCCACATGACACCTTTGTAACAGAGAAAGACAACATTCATTGGACACCTACCACAGCTAAATTGATCTTTGAAAACTGGTTACAACAACTAAATTTACAATAACCTGTAAGGCTAACTCAGACACTCACATACACACACAGGACCTGGGGTGGAATTCCCCATCCAATGTCCTTAACCTCTCTACCCTTTTCACCCCCTCCCCCTTACAGCTATCCCTTTTGGAGAGGGGACTCTCTTTCATTCCACGCCCCGACAAACTGGACCGGGAGGAACTTCAGAGGGACCTTCACAAATTCCACAGACGACTTAAAATTATTGACTACTTCCATCTTCAACCAGACCGACAGCCACTACCCTTCACCCATCCGTCTCACTGGGAACCAAACTCCGACACTCTCCATCCCCTGACTCGCCAATTCATTTACCAAAACAAAAGGGCCCTCCAGCGTTTCCGGCCCCCGACAGATGTCCCTGACAATCTGACGGGGCCGGAACGCAGGGCCCTGACTGACCTAATTCGTAATCCCAATATCATTATAAAACCAGCAGACAAAGGATCTAAAATAATCATCATGGATAGACAGCAATATCTCACAGAAGCTAACAGACAGTTAACGGACACCACATACTACAGACCCCTTGCCGAGACAATCCAACCACAGACTCAGACTAAGCTCAGGAACATTATTCAGACCCTTTACAATAGAAAATACATTAAAGCAAAACAAAAAGACTATCTGTTCGGACCTGACAACCCACGACCCCGCTACTTCTATCTGTTACCTAAAATCCACAAAGACCCGCAAACCTGGACCATTCCCTCTGAGGTCCCTCCTGGAAGACCCATAGTCTCTGATTGCAACAGCTCCACTTACCATATCGCTCAGTATATTGATCACTTCCTAGGTCCCCTCTCCACTCGCCATCCCAGTTATATCAAGGACACATACCATTTCATCGACACTATCAGAGCCATGGCTGTCCCTTCCCACTCACTTCTCTTCACCATAGACATCAATAACCTCTACACTAACATCAACACCCACCTAGGTTTACAAACACTTCGCACCATCTTCAATAGAAATCCGGATCCCTCACGCCCTGACTCAGAACTCCTACAACTAATAG
This sequence comes from Remorina albescens, assembly GCA_034769265.1. Taxonomy (NCBI): domain Eukaryota; kingdom Metazoa; phylum Chordata; class Actinopteri; order Carangiformes; family Echeneidae; genus Remorina; species Remorina albescens. The sequence goes on from CM068486.1 coordinate 15,115, forward strand.
AACTCTGTTTAAACAACAATGATTTTCTTTTCAACAACCAGTTCTACTTACAGGTCCACGGGACAGCCATGGGTCAGAGATTCGCCCCGGCCTATGCTAACCTCTACATGAGCGAGTGGGAGCGAGAAGCCCTAGCCAAATGTCCCCTTCAACCATCACTCTACCTCAGGTTTCTAGATGACATTTTTGGTATTTGGCCACATGATCATTCAAAATTTCCAGAATTCATATCCATCCTTAATAACCATCATCCTTCTATTACGGTTAAATACACAATAAATACTACACATATCAACTTTCTAGATACCACAGTTTTTTTCGGGCCCACCAATAACACTCACAACACATTACAGACAAAAGTGTATTTCAAACCCACGGACACACATGCTTTACTTCATAAATCCAGCTATCACCCTAAACATACATTTAAAGGAATCATAAAATCACAGCTCATCCGTTTTTTTCGCATTAGTAGCAACATTCAGGATTTTCACACTGCCACCAGCATCCTTTTCCATAGCCTACGCAGCAGAGGTTATTCCAAACGCTTCCTCCGCACCATTAAAAACTCCACAGTGGCCTCTCTCGCTCCCACCCGCTCTCCCTCCCGCTCTCCACCTCTGCACACTTCCTCTTCACCCCAGGTCCAGGAGCTTAGGCCGTCGGTAAGTCCTCCCCCCTACCCTAATCTGGTTTTGCATCCTGATCCCTACCCCCCCCACCCCCCCTCCCCTACCTCGGTTCCCCATTCTTTCCCTCACCCTAAACCTAACCCTTCCCCTACCCCACACCCCAGGCCTAATCCTAACCCACCCCCCTCCCCTGACCCTAACCCACCCCCATCCCTCTATCCTAACCCTAACCTACCCCCTACCCCTTGCCCTAATCCTAACCCCAACCCCAAGGACAGATACGGCCTAAGCTCACCACATAGACATTCCCCACCAGCACACCACAACCCTCCTCCACCACCACAACTGATACCCTTTGTTTCCACCTTTTCCCACCAAACTACTGCCCTGCACCGCATCATCAAACACAACTTCTCCATATTACAGTCTGCACATCCGGCATTTCATAACCACCAAATCATCTCAGCCCATAGGAAACATCGGAGCCTTCAATCTTTTCTCACCAGATCACAATTTACTGACCATAGACCCACACCCACTCTTCCACACAGCCATCACTATAAAAACAGAAAATTCATCCATAATCCACTCAGTAACTCAGCATTTCCCACTCTCGGCTCCTTCTCCATCACCACCACAAATATAGTCTACATAATCACCTGCACACTTTGCAATAAACACTACATAGGAGAAACACAACATTCTGCACACACCCGGCTTTCACAGCACTTATACAACATTAGGGAAGGTCGACTTGCCACCCCCCTAGTACAACACTTCCAGCTACATCCCCCCACGCACCTCACAATAACTGTTGTAGAAAATAACGACCGTTGGACCTGTGGACAGAGGAAGAGAGCAGAGAAGATTTGGATCCACAGGCTCGGGACCACTGTGCCCGGAGGGCTAAACGATGACTAAAGTAAGGAAAACCACATCCACCACCTCTGGATACGGTACTCCCCAGCCTGTTCCTGCATTCGTCTTGGGCCATGCGGATCCCATTCCGGATCACCTTGAGAGACAGCACAATGGTCTAAGCCCTGGTCTGCCACACAGCAGACTGGGGTTCGAATCCACGCCGGACGGGGGGTGCATATTTTACTTTTTTATTCTTAACAATCTTAAACATTAATAGACTTGGAATTTTAGAAAAAATTTTTTTATGCATCTCCCTATGGTGATCCTCATGACCCTAATTGGGTCGGTTCCCAGCTCCCAAAGGTTTTTTTTTTTTTTTTTTTTTTAATATTTTAAATACATCACTATCAATTTTAACTCGACATCCATTCTTTTATCTTTTTATTATATTTATTTCATTTATTTGCTGGGCCCGCTACTCCTTGCTAAAGATACCTATAGCAGGTCACTCTCTTCTCTCTGTCCGGTGCTCTGCCTGGGAATCGAACCCTGGTCCCCAATGGGAAGGACCATTTCTGTCTCCATCCAGCCATCCATTTTGTCAGATCAGTAGGCCAGTGCACAGTAATTTAACCAGAACCCATAACCCCAACCCCAACCCCAACCCTAACCCTAACCCTAACCCTAATTAGGGGCAACCCTAACTTTGGTCATTTTGTCGTAGAGGCTAGAAATTAAGATGGGATGATCCTCCCATGCTCCTGACCAACTCAGCATCTCCGGTTTTGTTTTTGGAAATTTTTCAAATCTCATTTAAAAATTCTGGAAGTAATGTATCAGTTTGCTTCTATGACAGATGTATTGCCTGCATTTGCCCCATTCATGGTTATTAATTTCATTCCAATTTGAGAACATGCTATATATTTCCATCCACCAGGTGGCACTAGACTTAAATGCTGGGAAAATGGAATCCTTACCAAAATCTGATCTTTTCCATTCATATTTTTCAATTTCCTGATGGCTACAAAATTGTTATATTTTACTCAAATTTAATAATTTCACCATGAAAATGTATTTCTTCTCAAAACTGATGAGAATCTGGCCCTCTGACCCATGAATAACACCAAAAATTTGGAATTGACTCACAATGGCCTCAAAGTGCACACGAACCCCCCAGGAGGTCACACAACCTAATATCTGTGCATTTTCAATGACCTCCATGCCTTCAAAATGCTCTTTGGCCTCAGAAACCACACTTCCATCTTTTGGCCCCATAGGAATGAATAGCCTCAAATTTTGGAATTGCCTCAGAATGGCCTCAAAGTGCACACAAACCCCCCAGGAGGTCACACAACCTAATATCTTTGCATATTTAATGACCTCCATGCCTTCAAAATGCTCTTTGGCCTCAGAAACCCCCCTTCCATATTTTGGCCCCATAGGAATGAATAGCCTCAAAATTTGGAATTGCCTTAAAATGGCCTCAAATTGCACACAAACTCCCCAGGAGGTCATAATAACTCATATCTTTGCATTTTTAATGACCTCCATGCCTTCAAAATGCTCTTTGGCCTCAGAAATCCCCCTTCCATCTTTTGGCCCCATAGGAATGAATAGCCTCAAATTTTGGAATTGCCTCAAAATGACCTCAAAGTGCACACAAACCCCCCAGGAGGTCACACAACCTAATATCTGTGCATTTTTAATGACCTCCATGCCTTCAAAATGCTCTTTGGCATCATAAACACCCCTTCCATCTTTTGGCCCCATAGGAATGAATAGCCTCAAATTTTGGAATTGCCTCAAAATGGCCTCAAAGTGCACACAAACCCCCCAGGAGGTCACACAAACTCATATCTTTGCATTTTTAATGACCTCCATGCCTTCAAATTGCTCTTTGGCCTCAGAAACCCCCCTTCCATACTTTGGCCCCATAGGAATGAATAGCCTCAAAATTTTGGAATTGCCTTAAAATGGCCTCAAAGTGCACACAAACCCCCCAGGAGGTCACACAACCTAATATCTGTGCATTTTTAATGACCTCCATGCCTTCTCAATGCTCTTTGGCATCATAAATACCCCTTCCATCTTTTGGCCCCATAGGAATGAATAGCCTCAAACTTTGGAATTGCCCCAAAATGGCCTCAAAGTGCACACAAACCCCCCAGGAGGTCACACAAACTCATATCTTTGCATATTTAATGACCTCCATGCCTTCAAAATGCTCTTTGGCCTCAGAAACCCCCCTTCCATCTTTTGGCCCCATAGGAATGAATAGCCTCAAAATTTGGAATTGCCCCAAAATGGCCTCAAAGTGCACACAAAATCCCCGGGAGGTCACACAAACTCATATCTTTGCATTTTTAATGACCTCCATGCCTTCAAATTGCTCTTTGGCCTCAGAAACCCCCCTTCCATACTTTGGCCCCATAGGAATGAATAGCCTCAAAATTTTGGAATTGCCTTAAAATGGCCTCAAAGTGCACACAAACCCCCCAGGAGGTCACACAACCTAATATCTGTGCATTTTTAATGACCTCCATGCCTTCTCAATGCTCTTTGGCATCATAAATACCCCTTCCATCTTTTGGCCCCATAGGAATGTATAGCCTCAAACTTTGGAATTGCCCCAAAATGGCCTCAAAGTGCACACAAACCCCCCAGGAGGTCACACAAACTCATATCTTTGCATATTTAATGACCTCCATGCCTTCAAAATGCTCTTTGGCCTCAGAAACCCCCCTTCCATCTTTTGGCCCCATAGGAATGAATAGCCTCAAAATTTGGAATTGCCCCAAAATGGCCTCAAAGTGCACACAAAATCCCCGGGAGGTCACACAAACTCATATCTTTGCATTTTTAATGACCTCCATGCCTTCAAATTGCTCTTTGGCCTCAGAAACCCCCGTTCCATACTTTGGCCCCATAGGAATGAATAGCCTCAAATTTTGGAATTGCCTCAGAATGGCTTCAAAGTGCACACAAACCCCCCAGGAGGTCACACAACCTAATATCTGTGCATTTTCAATGACCTCCATGCCTTCAAAATGCTCTTTGGCCTCATAAACCACACTTCCATCTTTTGGCCCCATAGGAATGAATAGCCTCAAACGTTGGAATTACCCCAAAATGGCCTCAAAGTGCACACAAACCCCCCAGGAGGTCAAACAACCTAATATCTGTGCATTTTCAATGACCTCCATGCCTTCAAAATGCTCTTTGGCCTCATAAACCACACTTCCATACTTGGCCCCAATGGAATGAATAGCCTCAAACTTTGGAATTGCCCCAAAATGGCCTCAAAGTGCACACAAAATCCCCGGGAGGTCACACAAACTCATATCTTTGCATTTTTAATGACCTCCATGCCTTCAAATTGCTCTTTGGCCTCAGAAACCCCCGTTCCATACTTTGGCCCCATAGGAATGAATAGCCTCAAATTTTGGAATTGCCTCAGAATGGCTTCAAAGTGCCCACAAACCCCCCAGGAGGTCACACAACCTAATATCTGTGCATTTTCAATGACCTCCATGCCTTCAAAATGCTCTTTGGCCTCATAAACCACACTTCCATCTTTTGGCCCCATAGGAATGAATAGCCTCAAACGTTGGAATTGCCCCAAAATGGCCTCAAAGTGCACACAAACCCCCCAGGAGGTCACACAACCTAATATCTGTGCATTTTCAATGACCTCCATGCCTTCAAAATGCTCTTTGGCCTCAGAAACCACACTTCCATCTTTTGGCCCCATAGGAATGAATAGCCTCAAACGTTGGAATTGCCCCAAAATGGCCTCAAGGTGCACACAAACCCCCCAGGAGGTCACACAACCTAATATCTGTGCATTTTCAATGACCTCCATGCCTTCAAAATGCTCTTTGGCCTCATAAACCACACTTCCATACTTGGCCCCAATGGAATGAATAGCCTCAAATCTTGGAATTGCCTCAAAATGGCCTCAAAGTGCACACAAACCCCCCAGGAGGTCACACAAACCCATATCTTTGCATTTTTAATGACCTCCATGCCTTCAAAATGCTCTTTGGCCTCAGAAATCCCCCTTCCATCTTTTGGCCCCATAGGAATGAATAGCCTCAAATTTTGGAATTGCCTCAAAATGACCTCAAAGTGCACACAAACCCCCCAGGAGGTCACACAACCTAATATCTGTGCATTTTCAATGACCTCCATGCCTTCAAAATGCTCTTTGGCATCATAAACACCCCTTCCATCTTTTGGCCCCATAGGAATGAATAGCCTCAAAATTTGGAATTGCCTTAAAATGGCCTCAAAGTGCACACAAACCCCCCAGGAGGTCACACAACCTAATATCTGTGCATTTTCAATGACCTCCATGCCTTCAAAATGCTCTTTGGCCTCATAAACCACACTTCCATCTTTTGGCCCCATAGGAATGAATAGCCTCAAACTTTGGAATTGCCCCAAAATGGCCTCAAAGTGCACACAAACCCCCCAGGAGGTCACACAACCTAATATCTGTGCATTTTCAATGACCTCCATGCCTTCAAAATGCTCTTTGGCCTCATAAACCACACTTCCATCTTTTGGCCCCATAGGAATGAATAGCCTCAAATTTTGGAATTGCCTCAGAATGACCTCAAAGTGCACACAAACCCCCCAGGAGGTCACACTACCTAATAACTGTGCATTTTTAATGACCTCCATGCCTTCAAAATGCTCTTTGGCCTCAGAAACACCCCTTCCATCTTTTGGCCCCATAGGAATGAATAGCCTCAAACTTTGGAATTGCCTCAGAATGGCTTCAAAGTGCACACAAACCCCCCAGGAGGTCACACAACCTAATATCTGTGCATTTTCAATGACCTCCATGCCTTCAAAATGCTCTTTGGCCTCATAAACCACACTTCCATACTTGGCCCCAATGGAATGAATAGCCTCAAATCTTGGAATTGCCTCAAAATGGCCTCAAAGTGCACACAAACCCCCCAGGAGGTCACACAAACCCATATCTTTGCATTTTTAATGACCTCCATGCCTTCAAAATGCTCTTTGGCCTCAGAAATCCCCCTTCCATCTTTTGGCCCCATAGGAATGAATAGCCTCAAATTTTGGAATTGCCTCAAAATGACCTCAAAGTGCACACAAACCCCCCAGGAGGTCACACAACCTAATATCTGTGCATTTTCAATGACCTCCATGCCTTCAAAATGCTCTTTGGCATCATAAACACCCCTTCCATCTTTTGGCCCCATAGGAATGAATAGCCTCAAAATTTGGAATTGCCTTAAAATGGCCTCAAAGTGCACACAAACCCCCCAGGAGGTCACACAACCTAATATCTGTGCATTTTCAATGACCTCCATGCCTTCAAAATGCTCTTTGGCCTCAGAAACACCCCTTCCATCTTTTGGCCCCATAGGAATGAATAGCCTCAAACTTTGGAATTGCCTCAGAATGGCTTCAAAGTGCACACAAACCCCCCAGGAGGTCACACAACCTAATATCTGTGCATTTTCAATGACCTCCATGCCTTCAAAATGCTCTTTGGCCTCATAAACCACACTTCCATACTTGGCCCCAATGGAATGAATAGCCTCAAATCTTGGAATTGCCTCAAAATGGCCTCAAAGTGCACACAAACCCCCTGGGAGTTCACACAAACCCATATCTTTGCATTTTTAATGACCTCCATGCCTTCAAAATGCTCTTTGGCCTCAAATCCCCCTTCCATCTTTTGGCCCCATAGGAATGAATAGCCTCAAATTTTGGAATTGCCTCAAAATGACCTCAAAGTGCACACAAACCCCCCAGGAGGTCACACAACCTAATATCTGTGCATTTTCAATGACCTCCATGCCTTCAAAATGCTCTTTGGCATCATAAACACCCCTTCCATCTTTTGGCCCCATAGGAATGAATAGCCTCAAATTTTGGAATTGCCCCAAAATGGCCTCAAAGTGCACACAAACCCCCCAGGAGGTCACACAAACTCATATCTTTGCATATTTAATGACCTCCATGCCTTCAAAATGCTCTTTGGCCTCAGAAACCCCCCTTCCATACTTTGGCCCCATAGGAATGAATAGCCTCAAAATTTGGAATTGCCTTAAAATGGCCTCAAAGTGCACACAAACCCCCCAGGAGGTCACACAACCTAATATCTGTGCATTTTCAATGACCTCCATGCCTTCAAAATGCTCTTTGGCCTCATAAACCACACTTCCATACTTGGCCCCAATGGAATGAATAGCCTCAAACTTTGGAATTGCCCCAAAATGGCCTCAAAGTGCACACAAAATCCCCGGGAGGTCACACAAACTCATATCTTTGCATTTTTAATGACCTCCATGCCTTCAAATTGCTCTTTGGCCTCAGAAACCCCCGTTCCATACTTTGGCCCCATAGGAATGAATAGCCTCAAATTTTGGAATTGCCTCAGAATGGCTTCAAAGTGCCCACAAACCCCCCAGGAGGTCACACAACCTAATATCTGTGCATTTTCAATGACCTCCATGCCTTCAAAATGCTCTTTGGCCTCATAAACCACACTTCCATCTTTTGGCCCCATAGGAATGAATAGCCTCAAACGTTGGAATTGCCCCAAAATGGCCTCAAAGTGCACACAAACCCCCCAGGAGGTCACACAACCTAATATCTGTGCATTTTCAATGACCTCCATGCCTTCAAAATGCTCTTTGGCCTCAGAAACCACACTTCCATCTTTTGGCCCCATAGGAATGAATAGCCTCAAACGTTGGAATTGCCCCAAAATGGCCTCAAGGTGCACACAAACCCCCCAGGAGGTCACACAACCTAATATCTGTGCATTTTCAATGACCTCCATGCCTTCAAAATGCTCTTTGGCCTCATAAACCACACTTCCATACTTGGCCCCAATGGAATGAATAGCCTCAAATCTTGGAATTGCCTCAAAATGGCCTCAAAGTGCACACAAACCCCCCAGGAGGTCACACAAACCCATATCTTTGCATTTTTAATGACCTCCATGCCTTCAAAATGCTCTTTGGCCTCATAAACCACACTTCCATCTTTTGGCCCCATAGGAATGAATAGCCTCAAATTTTGGAATTGCCTCAAAATGACCTCAAAGTGCACACAAACCCCCCAGGAGGTCACACAACCTAATATCTGTGCATTTTCAATGACCTCCATGCCTTCAAAATGCTCTTTGGCATCATAAACACCCCTTCCATCTTTTGGCCCCATAGGAATGAATAGCCTCAAAATTTGGAATTGCCTTAAAATGGCCTCAAAGTGCACACAAACCCCCCAGGAGGTCACACAACCTAATATCTGTGCATTTTCAATGACCTCCATGCCTTCAAAATGCTCTTTGGCCTCATAAACCACACTTCCATCTTTTGGCCCCATAGGAATGAATAGCCTCAAATTTTGGAATTGCCTCAGAATGACCTCAAAGTGCACACAAACCCCCCAGGAGGTCACACTACCTAATAACTGTGCATTTTTAATGACCTCCATGCCTTCAAAATGCTCTTTGGCCTCAGAAACACCCCTTCCATCTTTTGGCCCCATAGGAATGAATAGCCTCAAATTTTGGAATTGCCCCAAAATGGCCTCAAAGTGCACACAAACCCCCCAGGAGGTCACACAAACTCATATCTTTGCATATTTAATGACCTCCATGCCTTCAAAATGCTCTTTGGCCTCAGAAACCCCCCTTCCATACTTTGGCCCCATAGGAATGAATAGCCTCAAAATTTGGAATTGCCTTAAAATGGCCTCAAAGTGCACACAAACCCCCCAGGAGGTCACACAACCTAATATCTGTGCATTTTCAATGACCTCCATGCCTTCAAAATGCTCTTTGGCCTCATAAACCACACTTCCATACTTGGCCCCATAGGAATGAATAGCCTCAAACGTTGGAATTGCCCCAAAATGGCCTCAAGGTGCACACAAACCCCCCAGGAGGTCACACAACCTAATATCTGTGCATTTTCAATGACCTCCATGCCTTCAAAATGCTCTTTGGCCTCATAAACCACACTTCCATACTTGGCCCCAATGGAATGAATAGCCTCAAATCTTGGAATTGCCTCAAAATGGCCTCAAAGTGCACACAAACCCCCCAGGAGGTCACACAAACCCATATCTTTGCATTTTTAATGACCTCCATGCCTTCAAAATGCTCTTTGGCCTCAGAAATCCCCCTTCCATCTTTTGGCCCCATAGGAATGAATAGCCTCAAATTTTGGAATTGCCTCAAAATGACCTCAAAGTGCACACAAACCCCCCAGGAGGTCACACAACCTAATATCTGTGCATTTTCAATGACCTCCATGCCTTCAAAATGCTCTTTGGCATCATAAACACCCCTTCCATCTTTTGGCCCCATAGGAATGAATAGCCTCAAAATTTGGAATTGCCTTAAAATGGCCTCAAAGTGCACACAAACCCCCCAGGAGGTCACACAACCTAATATCTGTGCATTTTCAATGACCTCCATGCCTTCAAAATGCTCTTTGGCCTCATAAACCACACTTCCATCTTTTGGCCCCATAGGAATGAATAGCCTCAAACTTTGGAATTGCCCCAAAATGGCCTCAAAGTGCACACAAACCCCCCAGGAGGTCACACAACCTAATATCTGTGCATTTTCAATGACCTCCATGCCTTCAAAATGCTCTTTGGCCTCATAAACCACACTTCCATCTTTTGGCCCCATAGGAATGAATAGCCTCAAACTTTGGAATTGCCTCAGAATGGCTTCAAAGTGCACACAAACCCCCCAGGAGGTCACACAACCTAATATCTGTGCATTTTCAATGACCTCCATGCCTTCAAAATGCTCTTTGGCCTCATAAACCACACTTCCATACTTGGCCCCAATGGAATGAATAGCCTCAAATCTTGGAATTGCCTCAAAATGGCCTCAAAGTGCACACAAACCCCCTGGGAGTTCACACAAACCCATATCTTTGCATTTTTAATGACCTCCATGCCTTCAAAATGCTCTTTGGCCTCAAATCCCCCTTCCATCTTTTGGCCCCATAGGAATGAATAGCCTCAAATTTTGGAATTGCCTCAAAATGACCTCAAAGTGCACACAAACCCCCCAGGAGGTCACACAACCTAATATCTGTGCATTTTCAATGACCTCCATGCCTTCAAAATGCTCTTTGGCATCATAAACACCCCTTCCATCTTTTGGCCCCATAGGAATGAATAGCCTCAAATTTTGGAATTGCCCCAAAATGGCCTCAAAGTGCACACAAACCCCCCAGGAGGTCACACAAACTCATATCTTTGCATATTTAATGACCTCCATGCCTTCAAAATGCTCTTTGGCCTCAGAAACCCCCCTTCCATACTTTGGCCCCATAGGAATGAATAGCCTCAAAATTTGGAATTGCCTTAAAATGGCCTCAAAGTGCACACAAACCCCCCAGGAGGTCACACAACCTAATATCTGTGCATTTTCAATGACCTCCATGCCTTCAAAATGCTCTTTGGCATCATAAACACCCCTTCCATCTTTTGGCCCCATAGGAATGAATAGCCTCAAACTTTGGAATTGCCCCAAAATGGCCTCAAAGTGCACACAAACCCCCCAGGAGGTCACACAACCTAATATCTGTGCATTTTTAATGACCTCCATGCCTTCAAAATGCTCTTTGGCCTCATAAACCACACTTCCATCTTTTGGCCCCATAGGAATGAATAGCCTCAAACGTTGGAATTGCCCCAAAATGGCCTCAAAGTGCACACAAACCCCCCAGGAGGTCACACAACCTAATATCTGTGCATTTTCAATGACCTCCATGCCTTCAAAATGCTCTTTGGCCTCATAAACCACACTTCCATACTTGGCCCCAATGGAATGAATAGCCTCAAATCTTGGAATTGCCTCAAAATGGCCTCAAAGTGCACACAAACCCCCTGGGAGTTCACACAAACCCATATCTTTGCCTTTTTAATGACCTCCATGTCTTCAAAATGCTCTTTGGGCTCAGAAACCACACTTCCATATTTTGGCCCCTATAGTGTGGTTTTACTTAGCAAAGTCCTATGGGGTAAAAAGTGGAAGCTCTTCCAGAACAGTCATGGATATGAGACCACTTAAAGGCAAATCATCTTCCCTCAAAACAAAATCCGGAAGCAAGCCAATAGATGGAGATCTGGAAGCAAGCCAATAGATGGAGATCTGGAAGCAAGGCAATAGATTGAAATCTGGAAGCAAGCCGATAGATTGAAATCTGGAAGCAAGCCGATAGATTGAAATCTGGAAGCAAGCCGATAGATTGAAATCTGGAAGCAAGCCGATAGATTGGAATCTGGAAGCAAGCCGATAGATTGAAATCTGGAAGCAAGCAGATAGATTGAAATCTGGAAGCAAGCAGATAGATTGGAATCTGGAAGCAAGCCGATAGATTGAAATCTGGAAGCAAGCAGATAGATTGAAATCTGGAAGCAAGCAGATAGATTGAAATCTGGAAGCAAGCCGATAGATTGGAATCTGGAAGCAAGCCGATAGATTGGAATCTGGAAGCAAGCCGATAGATTGGAATCTGGAAGCAAGCCGATAGATTGAAATCTGGAAGCAAGCCGATAGATTGAAATCTGGAAAGGATTTGGGCCTTCATAACTCCTGAACAGCTGGAGGTAGCGGGACACCGAGTACAGCGTTGCGTTCACCGGAGAGATGGCTACAAGAGCATAACTTTAACAAACTTTATTAATTACAACTTTTCTGCGTGTAAAATAACAACAACAACAACTGCTTCAACATATGAACATACACCAAAAACATTTAGGTGTAATGTTTGAAGATCAAGTACAGGAAAAACATGAAAGATAAGCCAGCTGCAACGCATAGCAATGCAATTGCCAGACATAAGTAATCACAAACAAACTGCCGAGAGGGGGGCGTTTGAATTGCCATGGTACTTATTTTACTGATGTTTGCATTCGAACACACAGTGACCTCAGATTCATTCTGGCACCTGGCGCTATCAAAAAGGGGTATGGAGCTGCACAAGTTCTCAGGAAGTGTCGGGAGCGTAGATATCTCCACGCATATCGGCCTGGCAGAAGTTGCAGAGGTCATTCCAGTGGGGGGCTCAGCAGTAGTACTCAGGGACTGGAAGGGCAGCATGTAGGGCGGCCCGTAGGGTGGCCCGTAGGGCGGCCCGTAGGGCGGGAGCGGTGGCAGTGGCGCTGGTGGCGGTTGCATGTCAAGCTGGGTTTAGGTTTAGGCACAAAAAAAAAAGTGGTTTGTCATCACATATTGAAATGTGGAATTATAGATACCAGATTCTCATCTACTATGGGGAGGCAGGTTAGGATTAGCATTAGGACTGGCGCTAGCCCGTTAGCTCGTGTGGTAGCAATACAAATCACCCTCTTTAAAGTCAAGAGTTTACAGAAAAACTTTTCACAAGCCGCAGAAAAATTTGCCTTAGCTCTTTACAAAACACCTCATATCAGTTGGAACCATCCGGATGGGCAGAAAAACATTGAAAATTGCAATTTTAAAGAGAGCCACTTACCTTGAGGACATGTAGATGAGAACAATATGGCTGACACACGAAGTCAAAGTTTAATATGTGCATGCATAGTAAAATATATTGAAATGAACTAAAAGTTATGTAGCTAGCTAAATATCTTCATGTTACCAACTTAAATTTCAATATTAAGTGGCCGAATGAAATGCGGAAATATTCCAGATTTACATCTATAGCATGACATTTCCACATGCTACACGAAATTAGATAAAACATGTCTTTTAAAAGCTAAAAAGTACATAATAACACTGAAAAACATGACATTGAGATGTTACACATTGAAATCAAGCAAACAAACAATGTTAAACACATGTTTTTGCATGAAAAATAAATAAACAGCAGAGCAAAGTCTTACTCACCGTGTGCAGAAATCAATATGGCTAATCCTGAACTGTGACCTCTTTGACGTGCTAAAGCATCATGGGAAATGCCCTGATTTCATAGCTTACAATATGGAAATGACTCCAATTTTCAATCTATGCAGCTCATAGATTGAAATTTGGAAAGGATTTGGGCCTTCATAACTCCTGACCGGGTGGAGGTAGCGGGACACCGAGGACACCGTTGCGTTCACCGAAGAGATGGCTACAAGAGCATAACTTTAACAAACTTTATTAATTACAACTTTTCTGCGTGTAAAATAACAACAACAACAACTGCTTCAACATATGAACATACACCAAAAACATTTAGGTGTAATGTTTGAAGATCAAGTACAGGAAAAACATGAAAGATAAGCCAGCCGCAACGCATAGCAATGCAATTGCCAGACATAAGTAATCACAAACAAACTGCCGAGAGGGGGGCGTTTGAATTGCCATGGTACTTATTTTACTGATGTTTGCATTCGAACACACAGTGACCTCAGATTCATTCTGGCACCTGCCGCTATCAAAAAGGGGTATGGAGCTGCACAAGCTCTCAGGAAGTGTCGGGAGCGTAGATATCTCCACGCATATCGGCCTGGCAGAAGTTGCAGAGGTCATTCCAGTGGGGGGCTCGGCAGTAGTACTCAGGGACTGGAAGGGCAGCATGTAGGGCGGCCCGTAGGGCGGGAGCGGTGGCAGTGGCGCTGGTGGCGGTTGCATGTCAAGCTGGGTTTAGGTTTAGGCACAAAAAAAAAAGTGGTTTGTCATCACATATTGAAATGTGGAATTATAGATACCAGATTCTCATCTACTATGGGGAGGCAGGTTAGGATTAGCATTAGGACTGGCGCTAGCCCGTTAGCTCGTGTGGTAGCAATACAAATCACCCTTTTTAAAGTCAAGAGTTTACAGAAAAACTTTTCACAAGCCGCAGAAAAATTTGCCTTAGCTCTTTACAAAACACCTCATATCAGTTGGAACCATCCGGATGGGCAGAAAAACATTGAAAATTGCAATTTTAAAGAGAGCCACTTACCTTGAGGACATGTAGATGAGAACAATATGGCTGACACACGAAGTCAAAGTTTAATATGTGCATGCATAGTAAAATATATTGAAATGAACTAAAAGTTATGTAGCTAGCTAAATATCTTCATGTTACCAACTTAAATTTCTATATTAAGTGGCCGAATGAAATGCGGAAATATTCCAGATTTACATCTATAGCATGACATTTCCACATGCTACACGAAATTAGATAAAACATGTCTTTTAAAGGTTAAAAAGTGCATAATAACACTGACAAACATGACATTGAGATGTTACACATTGAAATCAAGCAAACAAACAATGTTAAACACATTTTTTTGCATGAAAAATAAATAAACAGCAGAGCAAAGTCTTACTCACTGTGTGCAGAAATCAATATGGCTAATACTGACCTGTGACCTCTTTGTCGTGCTAAAGCATCATGGGAAATGCCCCGATTTCATAGCTTACAATCTGGAAATGACTCCAATTTTCAATCTATGCAGCTCATAGATTGAAATTTGGAAAGGATTTGGGCCTTCATAACGCCTGACCGGGTGGAGGTAGCGGGACACCGAGGACACCGTTGCGTTCACCGAAGAGATGGCTACAAGAGCATATGACTTGTGTGGCATTACAGCAAGGTTCGGTCCACAAGGTGGCAGTGCGTGCATGGGTCCGATATATGTTTTTCGGCATCTCGAGACCTTTCGGGGAGTCCTGTCCCCATGTCTGTGAGTGCTACCGTTTGCGAGATATGACCATTAACAGGGTGAAAATTACTCAGAAACCACACTTCCATCTTTTGGCCCCATAGGAATGAATAGCCTCAAATTTTGGAATTGCCTCAAAATGGCCTCAAAGTGCTCACAAACCCCCCCAGGAGTGTTACCTGGTGTTACCTAACAAAGTCCTATGGGATAAAAATTGGAAGATCTTCCAGAAGAGTCATGGATATGAGACCGCTTAAAAGCAAATTAGCTTCATATTTGAATTGCCCCATGTTAATTGATAGATGGGAATTTGGAATCTGGAATAAGGGGATAACATGGGAATACATGAGAGGTTGATATTTATTCATAAAAGAAAGAACATGGATACATATACCAAAAACAGTAGAACATTATAAACGGTAACCTCCCCAAAAAATTTACCAAACAGTACAATAGAAAATTGTATGTAATCAGAGAACATACCTAAGAATCAAATATAAAATGACTGCAAACAAGCAATGGGCGAGGAATATGAGCAGTAGGTTAACCAACAAGCGCTTGGTCAGAAAATGCTGCTGAGAGGGCAACAAGGAGCTGCCAAATGTGGCAGGTTCATTTGGAGTAGTGACCGGACATTCGTTCGGGCACCTGCCCATACGCTGCATGGATCTCTCCCCAATCAAAGCTTCAGTCTCCATCAGTAGAGTTGACATCGGAACGTAATATGGCTCGTCCGGGAGTGCAGTGGGGTCAGTCCCGGTAGCGGTCGCGGCAGTTGCTCCGTTTGTGGGATGTCTCTTGCGGCAGGTGATCAGCTCGGCCAGACAAGCTCTTTTTGACTCCCCTGCTTGCACGTCCATGGGCTCTGACAGAGTTGCTTCAGTGGAACTGGCGTCTTGTGGCAGCGGCTGCATGTTCAGCTGGGGTTTGGATTTGGCACTAAGAAGGGAGTTGTTAGGGGGTCAGTAAAAGCGTCTCAGTAAGGTGCAGAAAGAAAAATGTTTACAGTGCCCTTAAAGGTCAAATTCCAAATTTAAATCTAGTATTGTGCACTGTGATAATAGATGAGAATCTGGAATCTGTGATTCCAGATTCTCATCTATTATGATATTGGCAGGTTAGGGTTGATGTTAGCACTTTAGCATGTTTGGTAGCATTGAAATACACCCTTTTTAGAAGTAAAACTTTTCAAAGAAACTTTTCAGAAAGTGTTTCAAAATGTGACCAAGCGCCTCATGAAACACGCAAAAGCAGTTGGAACTGTTCAGATCGGCCAAAAACATTGAAAACTGCAATTTTTCAAGAGAATGAAATGCGGAAATATTCCAAATTTACATCTATAGCATGACATTTCAACATGCTACACGAAATTAGATAAAACATGTCTTTTAAAAGTTAAAAAGTGCATAATAACACTGACAAACATGACATTGAGATGTTACACATTGAAATCAAGCAAACAAACAATGTTAAACACATTTTTTTGCATGAAAAATAAATAAACAGCAGAGCAAAGTCTTACTCACCGTGTGCAGAAATCCATATGGCTAATACTGAACTGTGACCTCTTTGTCGTGCTAAAGCATCATGGGAAATGCCCCGATTTCATAGCTTACAATCTGGAAATGACTCCAATTTTCAATCTATGCAACTCATAGATTGAAATTTGGAAAGGATTTGGGCCTTCATAACGCCTGACCGGGTGGAGGTAGCGGGACACCGAGGACACCGTTGCGTTCACCGAAGAGATGGCTACAAGAGCATATGACTTGTGTGGCATTTCAGCAAGGTTCGGTCCACAAGGTGGCAGTGCGTGCATGGGTCCGATATATGTTTTTCAGCATCTCGAGGCCTTTCGCCGAGTCTTGACCCCATGTCTTTAGGTGCTTTGGTTGCAAAGTTTGGCCCACAAGGGCGCCACCTGCTGGGGGCTGACATATGTCATAGGTCTCGTGGAGATGTGCGTGTTGATGTCTGTACCGTATCTGTGAGTGCTACCGTTTGCGAGATATGACCCTTAACGAGGTGAAAAATTACAAACTTTGGCGCCCTCTAGCGTCGAACTGGAAGGGCGTAGAGCCTCGGATCAAAGACAGCTGCGATCAGCACGTCCAGACCTTTCCGTAGACACCTGGGTCGAGGCTCTACGACCAAGTATAAAAAAGCTGCTTTTTTTGCCCATCCCCCACCCAAGCACTTTTCGCCTTTTTCAAGGTGGTTTGAGTCTTGAGGCCAAAATTGACCATATTTTCAAACATGAAATATCCATATGTGCTTAACATATGTTGTAAGGCTTGTTGAGTTGTACCTATGGTGAACTTTGGGTGACACCAAGCCTAACCCCTCCCTCACTATGATGTCATTTGTCAATTCCAAATTGTTCTTCCAAATTCCAAATATTGCCTCTTTACCATTCTATTTTGAAATAATTTTGAGGTTCATATTTCCTCAGCGGTACTACTTAAAGAGCTGCTTCCAACCCATCTGTGCCCAGCAAATCGAGGCCGACAAATGGAGATGAAGGATATGCCTTGAAAGCAAACTTTGGACCCAAAAGTGGAGATGTGTGGATTAACATGGCTGACTTGTGGTCAGTGTGTCGAGCACTTTTGGAGAAACCGATCCCCGTGTCTCTAGGTGCTTCGGTTGCAAAGTTTGGCCCACAAGGGCGCCACCTTTCTGACATATGTGAGAGCCATGTTGGATCATAAAGGCAAAACAATGAGCTAGAGGGTTGATTCTGACATATGTGATGGAGTTCTCCAAGGGCTTTCAGGAACAGTTGGAACCACACTTTTAGCCCTTACGGTGGCCAAATTATGACAGGTTAACTTTGAAAGGTCAAAAAGGTCGACCGACATCTTTGTGATGGCTTCAAATTTAGGAACTTCCTCAAAATGGCCTCAAAGTGCCCAGAAACCCCCCAGGAGGAAATCTGGATATGTTTGACCAGAGGGCCTAAAGATCCATGGATGTGCATCTGAGCGTCTGGGGCCTTGTTGGACCTTTTGGCCGAAACAATAACCTAAGGGGTGATTCTCACATTCATATCGTCAAGGCCTTTCAGAATATCTCTGCCCCAGTGTTCTATCTCTTTCCATTAAAGACTTAGTTCCAGAACAGTGCCATCTACATGGCGTTCACATATGTGGTCGAGCTCTTTGAGAGCTTTCCAATCATGTTGTTCTCTCATCTCTGCCTGACGGATGAGAAAAATACATTTGGAAAGCTCTCAAAGAGCTCTACCACATATGTGGTGCTGTTCTGGAGCAAAGTCTGTAATGGAAAGAGATAGAAGAATGGGACACAGATATTCTTAAAGGCCTCAATGATATGAATGTGAGAATCAGCCCTCTAGGTTATCGCTTTGGCCAAAAGGTCCAACATGGCCCCAGATGCTCAGAGTCCACACACACCCATGGACCCTTCAGTCCTCTTACCAAACAGGATGAATTTGGCTTTAAAATTTATATCTTGCCTAACATGAAAATCTTTAAGAATTCCATTTTCTCATCTATTTTGTATTTCAAAGTCTCAAGAACTGACACATTGTGCATTTTCTTTAGAAACATTGATTTCAGTGCTACAAGAAACACAAAACATATTATGTATACAAGATATATTTTTTTGTTCTGAAAGCAATTTAGAACAAAATATTGAATCATCAACATTTGTCCAAGAACAAAATAAAAAAATTATTAATAATATAGGCATAAAACCATTAACAAAGCCCTCCTCTCAAACAGAGGTTTCAATTGGGACATTACAGAGAATAATAAAGGCCCTTAAAATTGGATGCCCCTCCATTAAACACAACTTAGAAGTCCCTTCAAGGGTGGCCTTTCATTAGAGAACATGTGAAACTAAACAAAAAACCACACTCAAATTTTGGGCTCAGGAACACAGACCTCGTTCTCCCTGGCTGGGGTTGCTGGCATGTTGTCAGCAGGCGTTTCCTCCACACACTCAAGTGCTCTCTGATCTATCTGATCTTGGGGCTCAGGAACACAGACCTCGTTCTCCCTGGCTGGGGTTGCTGGCATGTTGTCAGCAGGCGTTTCCTCCACACACTCAAGTGCTCTCTGATCTTTCTGATCTTGGGGCTCAGGAACACAGACCTCGTTCTCCCTGGCTGGGGTTGATGGCATGTTGTCAGCAGGCGTTTCCTCCACACACTCAAGTGCTCTCTGATCTATCGGATCTTGGGGCTCAGGAACACAGACCTCGTTCTCCCTGGCTGGGGTTGCTGGCATGTTGTCAGCAGGCATTTCCTCCACACACTCAAGTGCTCTCTGATCTATCGGATCTTGGGGCTCAGGAACACAGATCTCGTTCTCCCTGGCTGGGGTTGATGGCATGTTGTCAGCAGCCGTTTCCTCCACACACTCAAGTGCTCTCTGTTCCTGAGCCCCAAGATCACTGACCTCTTTCTCCCCGGCTGGCGTTTCTGTCAGCTGCCCTGCTGGGGTTGCCTCCAAGCATTCATTTGCCTCCTGTGTGATGATGCAGGCTGCTGGCATGCCCCTCGGAGCCAGCTTGACAGGGGGTTGTTGCACATTCTCTGCATCATCAGCAACAGGTGCTTGCTCCATTTTTCTCTTGAGAAGGGGCTTGGTGGCACTCATTTTGCCCAAATAGAACTCAGCAATTGTTTGGCCCAGTTTTTCCACCCTCACGAAGCACCGTGAAGGTGAATGAATGTGGACATTCAAATTTTTATTTGGAAGTTCTCGTGCCTTGGAATTCGGTCCAAAGACCAACTTCCTTTTGGCCTCTTTTTGCCCACATGGGAGGTCATCCTCTGATGAAAGGGAAACTTCAAAATTCGCGATCTCCTCCAACTCCTCATCAGACACTGAAGACTCCGACTCTGGCTCATCTGCATACACTATTCCTTCATCGCCCGAGGTTTCCTCTTCTTCATCTGTCAAGCCGTCATCATCATCTTCAGTTATATCATCTGGAGTAGGGTTTGCAGTGGCACTGTTCAGGGCTTTCATTCTGAGCTTTCGGGTTTCGTACCCCATTACTTTGTTGGGCAGAGCGACATAAAATCGCTCTGCAGTGTGGGGGTCGTGGCACATATATTTTGCCACTTGCTTCCTCTCCTTCTCTGAGAGGTATTGGTTGGCCTGGAAACCAAAACACAGAGATATTTATTTCAAAACTGTGATATGAAAACATTCATAGTTCATTTACTCTTTAGCTATGCTGCTATAGGCCTAGACTGCTGGGGGAAGGACTGAGCACCTCTCTCTCTCTCCCTCTCCCTCTCCCTCTCCCCTCTCTCTCTCTCTCTCTCTCTCTCCCCCTCTCCCTCTTCCCTCTCCCTCTCTCTCTCCCCCCCCTCGCATGCGCCGTCATACCAACAACCTGCTTCTCCGAAATCCCAGTTTCTCTCAGTTCCAAGCATGTGCATTGCATTTACTAACCATGTTTTCCCGAAGTCTTTGTCTCCCCCAGCTCCTCTCCTCTCTCTCCCTGTCCTCATCCTGCAGGTGATGAATCATCACCATCCCATGTTCCTGCAATGCCTGCTGCTCCCACATCTTCAAGAATTCCATACAGCATCATTCCTACGAACCTCATGCAGCATCATGTTCCTGCCTACACCTGTTTGAATATCCCCTCCACCTGCTCTCTTTCTCTCCCTACTCTACCCAACTTTGCCCCCCCCTCCCCCCATGCCTCTCTCTCTCTCTCTCTCTCTCCCTCTCTCAACCCAACCGGTCGAGGCAGATGGCCGCCCCCCCTGAGCCTGGTTCTGCCCGAGGTTTCTGCCTCTTAAAGGAAGTTTTTCCTTGCCACTGTCGCCAAGTGCTTGCTCATCGGGGGATCTGTTGGGTCTCTTTAAATAATTTTATAAAGAGTTTGGTCCAGACCTGCTCTATATGTAAAGTGCCTTGATGTAACTTTGTTATGATTTGGCGCTATACAAATAAATCTGATTTGATTTGAAAACAGTCCTTTTAGCAATTGTGTCTGAACAGTTTTCTAAATTCCAAATTCTAATCAGTGCACATTTCAATTCAGTTCCAATGCCAACTTATATTAAGTTCTTACTTGAGTAGCAATGCTGCTCCGGATCTGGTTGAAGGTGACAGTCCCCTGCAGTCCAGCATCCACCCAAGCCAGATGGAGGAAGTGCACTGGCTTCCGAATCTGCCTGCCATGGTCTGTATGGAACACGTAATCGCTGTTCCGGGCCAGTGGACAACATTGGCCATTAGTCAGGTTTTCCAGCCATTTAAACTCCTCATTCTTGAGGGAAAATGCAGCTTGGCCAAATGACCTGACGGTTTTGTGGTCATCCACCTTAGGGTATAAAATGCAGAAAATAAGTGTATTTCTGTGGATCGGTGTACTTTAAATGAGCAGAAACAATCACTGTTGACTTGTGGGTATACATTCTGCGTCTATGAAATGCTGGCTTCAACTAAGACACTAATATTAATTTAACTAATGAAATGTTCATTACTTGGACCCGCCGTGCCTAATACTGACCAGGACTTGGAACCTTTTCCCATGATTCCACATTTCAGAGTTGGCCACATGTGCTTGGGTCATGTTAGTGAGGACAATGGATCTATGTCCAGTGAGCATGGACAGGTAGCCCATTATATATCCCATGAGCACGGCATGCTCGTTGTCCTTCGGGCCATCGTCGGCGAGCTTTGCTACAAAACATGACAAGATATATACAGAAAAATACAGCTAAGAATGCAAAATACTGAAGAAGAAGGGATAGAATGTGAATGTCTACTTACCAAACAGTTCAGGAATTGCTCTCCTGCCAGCGATCATGAAACGCTTTTCTTGGGCTGCGTCAAGCTGATTTTCTGTGGAAACAGTGTGACATGCATGATTTAAATTAGAAAATATACACTATTCCCATTCTTCTTTTTTCCTCTCAACCCGACTGGTGCCGTCAGATCACCCCCTACCGCAAGTCATAGATCTCTCTGAGGTTTCTGCCTGTTAAAATGGAAGCTTCCTCACTGCTGTCACCAAAGTGCTTGCTCATGGGGAATTGTTTCAGTTGTTGGATGCAAATATAATTAATTATTGAGTGTGGTCTAGACCTGCTCTATATATAAAGTGTCTTGAGACATTTGTTGTGAATTGGCGCTATATAAAAAAAAAATTGACTTAAACAATGCCAGACTGGAAGAAATTGAGAGCATTTACCTGTCTTATTGCGCAAGACTTTCTGGCGGTGGACGACCAGTGTTTTCTGAACATCGGCCGAGAGTTTCTTTAATTCGTACTGAAGTGCCTGGAACTCCCTCTTCTTGAGTTTACTCTCCTTCTGAAATGAACTCTCGGTGTGTTTGAGGAACAGGATCACATTGCTGAGCATGTTTTTTATCGTCGTGGGGGCATAACCCTTGTTAGAGAGGTACAGTGGCCAGCTGTGGAAAAAGGTAAGGCGTTACAAGTGACAAAATGTGACTGCCACTTCCACCACATGCCATGTTTCAATTTCTCAATTCTCACATATTTCAAAACACCATAAATTGAAATTTGGAATTCATAGATGAAAGAATTTTTATTTCTATTTGTAAATATTCTGTGCCTGGTTAACTCTGAAAATTGTCCTTTTTAAGTCAAGAAAATATGACATGAAAAATACTTACCCACGTAACTTGTCAATTTGTGTCAGGAATCGTAGGTTTCCTGAGAGAGTGCTGGAAGGCAAGCCAGCGGCCATGTAGATGCAAAACCGGAAGCCATGGCTTGATGACTGCTGTGCATTTTCCATATCCTTCTTTGATGTCCTTGACCCCAGGCGAAACTTTTTGAAGTCTGCAAGAATCTTTTCTGCAGTAGAATAAAACAAAACAAAAAAATGTAGTTGGAAAACATTAGTTGGATAACCCCCCCACAAAAAAAGGTGAAAAGGGAAAGAAGGTAAAGGGAAATTACCAAATAAATGAGTGCCACTCCTCTGCTTCCTGCAATGCTCCCCTTTTTGAGCTGACAGAGGTGGCTTGGAGGGTATCTGGTTGGGTGTCTGTTGTTGTCCCGCTATCAGGAAATCCAATTTTTTTTCCAGCTGATCAAATTTTTGTTCCACCTGATCCAACTTGGAAGACAACTCATCACATTTGCAGTTGAGGTTGCATGCCTTTGACGCTGAACCACTCAAAACTTCACTCTGGCCACTCAAGTGCCCTGGCAGACCGAGTGAAGAAGAAGGTCCACTGTCACAGGATGGGGACTGATGGGTGGACCCAGGCTGACAGGTGGCAGGGAGGTTGGAAAAGGGGGTTAGGGGATAAGGGGACAAGGAGTTGGTGGACCCAGAAAATGGGGTTGAAGCACATGGCTGCTTGGAACGTTCATAAGTGTCACCAGAGGAGTTGTGGGACCCAGGAACAAGGATGGAAGTATATGGTTGAACAGCACTTTCAAAAGAATCATTGGTGGAGCTGTATGCCTCAGGAACATGGGTGGAAGCATGCAACTGACTGGCAGTAGGGTCAGTGGAGGAGGATACATCAGTGGGAGGATGAGCATTGGGGGGTGCATTGTCGCTATTTGGAATATGCAGGTACTGATCATCCTCTTCTTGGTATCCCTCTTGCGCCTCTTCCTCAGCAGCAAAAGATTTTATCATTTCCGAAGCAAGAGGTGGTTCCTCTGTAATGAAATGTAACTGATTAAAATTGGAAATTGAAGTCCGGTGCTTCCAAATTGCTGTATATGTCATGAGATTTTTGGTTGCTGCACAAAAGCCATAAAAACCTTGACGGTACAAAACTCAAGTTTAATTTCTGCATCGTTGAATAGAACATTTAATGGCAATAAAAGCCTCTTCTAACCCTAACCTTCCTTGTTACCAGGGATTCACAATTATTATTGACACAATTTGAAAGTACCGTCGTCACTGCTAATCCCCAGGTCCAACGACGATACCATGGGCACTTCAGGCATGGATGCTCTCAGTTCTGCAAATTCTTTGATGATAGCTCCTCTCTTGGCCTGCCTGACAAAAGGTTCTCGTTCCTGTTAACATAAAAAGAAGCGTAACGTGGAACCCCACATTGCTACCAATGACTGCACCAACGGTGTGTAACTGTGTGTGAATGAATTTCTGATGAATGGGTTGGGTCTTTGTAGAAGCCACCTGTCATTAATTTATGAATATTTTTGAATGGGGTGAATGCTGACTTGTAGTTGTAAAAGCACTTTGAGTGGTCCAAAACTAGAACAGCGCTATATAAATTTACATTTACCGTTTACCATCTAAGAAGCAAAGAAAAGTTAGATTTACAACACATTTTGCATGATTTTTTTTACAAAAATCAATTGAATGTACTTACCTTAGATGAGAAAAGACAATGTGTATCTTGCAGGTGCTTATCGAGACGGACAAGCTGTTTCTTCCCACATAAGCTACAGTCCAAGTTGTCAGTTGTTCTGTGGTGGACAATCAAAAATTGAGTCCAGGAAATTCAAGCTGATAGCATAACCCGTTATCTATGCATAAATATGAGAAACATTTAATCCAATCTTACCGTGCGTTCCCATATTTGACAAGAAGCTTTAACTCCTCTTTATTCAGAATGGTATGTGACACTCTAAGGTGTTGCTTTATGTTGCTGTAGCTGCCTAAACACAATCCGCAGACTTTTTTGCTCTGCAGGTAATTAAAAATAATAAACTACATTTATATTGTGCCTTCTCAGCAAACTATCCCAAACTACACTCTCCAGTGATGTCTACTTACCATTTTGACCAAGAAGTTATTCACAACACAGCAACCTGTTCATTTTAAGAAGCAAAAGTGGTCACAATTTTAATGTAACAATTGGAAAAATAAGCATATTCAAACAATAAAACCTTTTATTTCTGTTGTGGGCTAATTCTCATTTGTCCGGGTCATTGCAATTCACAAGAAAGACTCAATCAAAAGCAACTGGACTTGTTTAAGAGACATTTTTGAAGATATTTCATTTCACCTCTCTCAGTTCATGCCAATCACACTAGTCTCAGCTTGTCTGCCTGCAAAATGTCTCTCTACAACAGGTTTATCTTTTTTCACCTTGCCTTTGCTCTGTCAATAGATTTGAAAAACATTTCCCTCAACCCTCTGTTACCCTGGGCTGTGCGTAGCTCTGTTCTTCCTCGCTTCCTCTCCAGGGATCTGGACACTCTTCTCTCTGACTGTTCTGTTAGAGCTTCTCTAGGACACTTCTTGCTTCTTCTTCTTGTGTTGGCTGTGTTAGTGTGTTTTGTTTGATGTGTGAGTGCAGCTTCTTCCACCTGTTCAATAACATTGTTATTAAGGCAGGCACCAGTCTTTCTGTGCTGAAAAAGATCTCTTTCCCTCAGTCGGCTCATGGGGTCCCTTGTCTCTTTGCAATGAGGCTGCTTCCATCTTTGTTTAAAGCAACCCTCTCCATTCCTCTCACATGTACAGCATTCACACATTTCATTTCCCTTCCCAAAATAGTTGGCACCATAGTAACATGTGATCTCCTCACCAGGTGAGATGGGTCTGATCACTTTAACATAAGCAAAAAACTTGCGAGTGAAATACTCTGTGTTTGGATTGCAGTCGTGGTTAATAAAACGTGCAGGCCCGAGCAAAAGCTGATCACAGTGTTTGCGTGAGGAATAGATAACACTGAAGTCATTGACTCCAGCTTTCAGCATTGCACTGTCCGTGGGACGAAACTCTGCTATGCAGCCCAGCAGGACCTCGATATGCTGTCCGACAAACCAACACCTTGTCGAGGTTACCTTTGCTGCATTGGTCTCAGAAGAGTATCTCCCAGTAGACTCTATCCTGACACCACTGTCCAACAGGAAGGCCCTTAGGTAGCGATACACATGTTGCCTCAGCATGTCCTGATGATGGCTTCCAAGAGAATTAAAATAATCACCACCAAATTTGCCTGCTGTCAGTGCATCAAATGTCACATTGAAATCAGGCGTATGCTGAAAGCTCAGCAGGGTCTCTTTGAGAGTACTGTGGCATTGGATCTCTGGCAAAGGAGTGGTGTTCATTTTATGGGTGCTGAAACCAAGCAGAGGATCGAGCACCAAAGCTGTAGCCAGGTCATCAATCTCACAGAGCTCCATAACACTCACTCTGGTCCCTCCGTCCATTGCCTCTAACCATAAGTTTAAAAGTGCATGAAAACACTGGAAAAATTATACACTGATGTTACACAGTGAAATAAGGTGAAAAACAAACTATTTTCAATGAGAAACAATATTCCAGATTTACATCTATAGCATAATAAAATTTCCACATGCTACACAAATTCAATAAAACATGTCTTTTAAAAGTTAAAAAAGTCTATAATTGCACTTATATAACATGATATACTGATGTTACGCAGTGAAATAAGCTGAAAAACAAACAATTTTCAATAATAAACAACAGACTAATACATACCGTGTGGTCAATGCTGCTGCTGTTTAACTTTCCATGTCCTGTTGACACACAAAGTCAAAGTTTTAATATGTGCATGCATAGTAAAATATATTGAAATGAACTAAAAGTTATGTAGCTAGCTAAATATCTTCATGTTACCAACTTAAATTTCTATATTAAGTGGCCGAATGAAATGCGGAAATATTCCAGATTTACATCTATAGCATGACATTTCAACATGCTACACAAAATTAGATAAAACATGTCTTTTAAAAGTTAAAAAGTGCATAATAACACTGACAAACATGACATTGAGATGTTACACATTGAAATCAAGCAAACAAACAATGTTAAACACATGTTTTTGCATGAAAAATAAATAAACAGCAGAGCAAAGTCTTACTCACTGTGTGCAGAAATCAATATGGCTAATCCTGAACTGTGACCTCTTTGACATGCTAAAGCATCATGGGAAATGCCCCGATTTCATAGCTTACAATCTGGAAATGACTCCAATTTTCAATCTATGCAGCTCATAGATTGAAATTTGGAAAGGATTTGGGCCTTCATAACTCCTGACCGGGTGGAGGTAGCGGGACACCAAGGACACCGTTGCGTTCACCGAAGAGATGGCTACAAGAGCATATGACTTGTGTGGCATTTCAGCAAGGTTCGGTCCACAAGGTGGCAGTGCGTGCATGGGTCCAATATATGTTTTTCGGCATCTCGAGACCTTTTGCCGAGTCTTGTCCCCATGTCTCTAGGTGCTTTGGTTGCAAAGTTTGGCCCACAAGGGCGCCACCTGCTGGGGGCTGACATATGTCATAGGTCTCGTGGAGATGTGCGCGTTGATGTCTGTACTATATCTGTGAGTGCTACCGTTTGCGAGATATGACCCTTAACGAGGTGAAAAATTACAACATTTGGCGCCCTCTAGCGTCGAACTGGAAGGGCGTAGAGCCTCGGATCAAAGACAGCTGCGATCAGCACGTCCAGACCTTTCCGTGGACACCTGGGTCGAGGCTCTACGACCAAGTTAGAAAAGTAGCTTTTTTGCCCATCCCCCACCCAAGCACATTTCGCCTTTTTCAAGGTGGTTTGAGTCTTGAGGCCAAAATTTACCATATTTTCAAACATGAAATATCCATATGTGCTTAACATATGTTGTAAGGCTTGTTGAGTTGTACCTATGGTGAACTTTGGGTGACACCAAGCCTAACCCCTCCCTCACTATGATGTCATTTGTCAATTCCAAATTGCTCTTCCAAATTCCAAATATTGCCCCTTTACCATTCTATTTTGAAATAATTTTGAGGTTCATATCTCCTCAACGGTACTACTTAAAGAGCTGCTTCCAACCCATCTGTGCTCAGCAAGTCGAGGCCGACAAATGGAGATGAAGGATATGCCTTGAAAGCAAACTTGGGACCTAAAAGTGGAGATGTGTGGATTAACATGGCTTACTCTTGGCCAGTGTGTTGAGCACTTTCGGGGATACCCATCCCCGTGTCTCTAGGTGCTTCGGTTGCAAAGTTAGGCCCAGAAGGGTGCCACCTGCTGGGGGCTGACATATTTCATAGGTCTCGTGGAGATGTGCGCGTTAATGTCTGTACCATATCTGTGAGTGCTACCGTTTGCGAGATATGACCCTTAACGAGGTGAAAAATTACAAACTTTGGCGCCCTCTAGCGTCGAACTGGAAGGGCGTAGAGCCTCGGATCAAAGACAGTTGCGATCAGCACGTCCAGACCTTTCCGTAGACACCTGGGTTGAGGCTCTACGACCAAGTATGGCCGGGTGGGCCCAAATGAGTTGGTTAGGACAGGATGGTCTAAGGGCCTACAGGTCTTCATGGCCTTGTGGTTTTGAAGGCAAGTTGGATCATAAAAGCAAAACGATGAGCTAGAGGGCCGATTCTGACACATGTGATAGAGCTCTCCGAGGCCTTTCGGGAACAGTTGGAACCGGGCCTCTAGCCCTTACGGTTGCCGAATTATGGCAGGTTAACTTTGAAAGGTCAAAAAGGTCAACCCACATCTTTGCGAATGACATTTTGGGATCCTGTTCGGCCATACGTTGAGGTAGAGACGTGCAACCACCTCTGGTTGACAGCTTATGTCCCCGTGATGGAAGGTCACCATTTCTGTCCCTGTGGTCACCCAGGAAGGACCCCAAAATTGCTGTCAAAGTCTAGGGGGCCGCCCAACTATCAGAGATGGAAATGTGGAAGCTCATAGATTGAAATTTGGAAAGGATTTGGTCCTTCATAACTCCTGAACAGCTGGAGGTGCATGCACGGGCTCGATATATGTTTGTCGGCATCTGGAGGCCTTTTGCCGAGTCTTGTCCCCATGTCTCTAGGTGCTTTGGTTGCAAAGTTTGGCCCACAAGGGCGCCACCTGCTGGGGGCTGACATATGTCATAGGTCTCGTGGAGATGTGCACGTTGATGTCTGTACTATATCTGTGAGTGCTACCGTTTGCGAGATATGACCCTTAACGAGGTGAAAAATTACAACATTTGGCGCCCTCTAGCGTCGAACTGGAAGGGCGTAGAGCCTCGGATCAAAGACAGCTGCGATCAGCACGTCCAGACCTTTCCGTGGACACCTGGTTCGAGGCTCTACGACCAAGCTAGAAAAGTAGCTTTTTTGCCCATCCCCCACCCAAGCACCTTTCGCCTTTTTCAAGGTGGTTTGAGTCTTGAGGCCAAAATTTACCATATTTTCAAACATGAAATATCCATATGTGCTTAACATATGTTGTAAGGCTTGTTGAGTTGTACCTATGGTGAACTTTGGGTGACACCAAGCCTAACCCCTCCCTCACTATGATGTCATTTGTCAATTCCAAATTGCTCTTCCAAATTCCAAATATTGCCCCTTTACCATTCTATTTTGAAATAATTTTGAGGTTCATATCTCCTCAACGGTACTACTTAAAGAGCTGCTTCCAACCCATCTGTGCTCAGCAAGTCGAGGCCAACAAATGGAGATGAAGGATATGCCTTGAAAGCAAACTTGGGACCTAAAAGTGGAGATGTGTGGATTAACATGGCTTACTCTTGGCCAGTGTGTCGAGCACTTTCGGGGAAACTGATCCCCGTGTCTCTAGGTGCTTCGGTTGCAAAGTTAGGCCCAGAAGGGTGCCACCTGCTGGGGGCTGACATATGTCATAGGTCTCGTGGAGATGTGCACGTTGATGTCTGTACCATATCTGTGAGTGCTACCGTTTGCGAGATATGACCCTTAACGAGGTGAAAAATTACAACATTTGGCGCCCTCTAGCGTCGAACTGGAAGGGCGTAGAGCCTCGGATCAAAGACAGCTGCGATCAGCACGTCCAGACCTTTCCGTAGACACCTGGGTCGAGGCTCTACGACCAAGTTAGAAAAGTAGCTTTTTTGCCCATCCCCCACCCAAGCACTTTTCGCCTTTTTCAAGGTGGTTTGAGTCTTGAGGCCAAAATTTACCATATTTTCAAACATGAAATATCCATAGGTGCTTAACATATGTTGTAAGGCTTGTTGAGTTGTACCTATGGTGAACTTTGGGTGACACCAAGCCTAACCCCTCCCTCACTATGATGTCATTTGTCAATTCCAAATTGCTCTTCCAAATTCCAAATATTGCCCCTTTACCATTCTATTTTGAAATAATTTTGAGGTTCATATCTCCTCAACGGTACTACTTAAAGAGCTGCTTCCAACCCATCTGTGCTCAGCAAGTCGAAGCCAACAAATGGAGATGAAGGATATGCCTTGAAAGCAAACTTGGGACCTAAAAGTGGAGATGTGTGGATTAACATGGCTTACTCTTGGCCAGTGTGTCGAGCACTTTCGGGGAAACCGATCCCCGTGTCTCTAGGTGCTTCGGTTGCAAAGTTAGGCCCAGAAGGGTGCCACCTGCTGGGGGCTGACATATGTCATAGGTCTCGTGGAGATGTGCGCGTTAATGTCTGTACCATATCTGTGAGTGCTACCGTTTGCGAGATATGACCCTTAACGAGGTGAAAAATTACAAACTTTGGCGCCCTCTAGCGTCGAACTGGAAGGGCGTAGAGCCTCGGATCAAAGACAGTTGCGATCAGCACGTCCAGACCTTTCCGTAGACACCTGGGTTGAGGCTCTACGACCAAGTATGGCCGGGTGGGCCCAAATGAGTTGGTTAGGACAGGATGGTCTAAGGGCCTACAGGTCTTCATGGCCTTGTGGTTTTGAAGGCAAGTTGGATCATAAAAGCAAAACGATGAGCTAGAGGGCCGATTCTGACACATGTGATAGAGCTCTCCGAGGCCTTTCGGGAACAGTTGGAACCGGGCCTCTAGCCCTTACGGTTGCCGAATTATGGCAGGTTAACTTTGAAAGGTCAAAAAGGTCAACCCACATCTTTGCGAATGACATTTTGGGATCCTGTTCGGCCATACGTTGAGGTAGAGACGTGCAACCACCTCTGGTTGACAGCTTATGTCCCCGTGATGGAAGGTCACCATTTCTGTCCCTGTGGTCACCCAGGAAGGACCCCAAAATTACTGCCAAAGTCTAGGGGGCCGCCCAACTATCAGAGATGGAAATGTGGAAGCTCATAGATTGAAATTTGGAAAGGATTTGGGCCTTCATAACTCCTGAACAGCTGGAGGTGCATGCACGGGCTCGATATATGTTTGTCGGCATCTCGAGGCCTTTCGCCGAGTCTTGTCCCCATGTCTCTAGGTGCTTTGGTTGCAAAGTTTGGCCCACAAGGGCGCCACCTGCTGGGGGCTGACATATGTCATAGGTCTCGTGGAGATGTGCACGTTGATGTCTGTACTATATCTGTGAGTGCTACCGTTTGCGAGATATGACCCTTAACGAGGTGAAAAATTACAACATTTGGCGCCCTCTAGCGTCGAACTGGAAGGGCGTAGAGCCTCGCCTCAAAGACAGCTGCGATCAGCACATCCAGACCTTTCCGTAGACACCTGGGTCGAGACTCTACAACGAAGTATAAAAAAGCTGCTTTTTTTGCCCATCCCCCACCCAAGCACCTTTCGCCTTTTTCAAGGTGGTTTGAGTCTTGAGGCCAAAATTTACCATATTTTCAAACATGAAATATCCATATGTGCTTAACATATGTTGTAAGGCTTGTTGAGTTGTACCTATGGTGAACTTTGGGTGACACCAAGCCTAACCCCTCCCTCACTATGATGTCATTTGTCAATTCCAAATTGTTCTTCCAAATTCCAAATATTGCCCCTTTACCATTCTATTTTGAAATAATTTTGAGGTTCATATCTCCTCAACGGTACTACTTAAAGAGCTGCTTCCAACCCATCTGTGCTCAGCAAGTCGAGGCCGACAAATGGAGATGAAGGATATGCCTTGAAAGCAAACTTGGGACCTAAAAGTGGAGATGTGTGGATTAACATGGCTTACTCTTGGCCAGTGTGTCGAGCACTTTCGGGGAAACCGATCCCCGTGTCTCTAGGTGCTTCGGTTGCAAAGTTAGGCCCAGAAGGGTGCCACCTGCTGGGGGCTGACATATGTCATAGGTCTCGTGGAGATGTGCGCGTTAATGTCTGTACCATATCTGTGAGTGCTACCGTTTGCGAGATATGACCCTTAACGAGGTGAAAAATTACAAACTTTGGCGCCCTCTAGCGTCGAACTGGAAGGGCGTAGAGCCTCGGATCAAAGACAGTTGCGATCAGCACGTGGAGACCTTTCCGTAGACACCTGGGTCGAGGCTCTACGACCAAGTATAAAAAAGTTGCTTTTTTTGCCCATCCCCCACCCAAGCACTTTTCGCCTTTTCCAAGGTGGTTTGAGTCTTGAGGCCAAAATTGACCATATTTTCAAACATGAAATATCCATATGTGCTTAACATATGTTGTAAGGCTTGTTGAGTTGTACCTATGGTGAATTTTGGGTGACACCAAGCCTAACCCCTCCCTCACTATGATGTCATTTGTCAATTCCAAATTGCTCTTCCAAATTCCAAATATTGCCCCTTTACCATTCTATTTTGAAATAATTTTGAGGTTCATATCTCCTCAACGGTACTACTTAAAGAGCTGCTTCCAACCAATCTGTGCTCAGCAAGTCGAGGCCGACAAATGGAGATGAAGGATATGCCTTGAAAGCAAACTTGGGACCTAAAAGTGGAGATGTGTGGATTAACATGGCTTACTCTTGGCCAGTGTGTCGAGCACTTTCGGGGATACCGATCCCCGTGTCTCTAGGTGCTTCGGTTGCAAAGTTAGGCCCAGAAGGGTGCCACCTGCTGGGGGCTGACATATGTCATAGGTCTCGTGGAGATGTGCGCGTTAATGTCTGTACCATATCTGTGAGTGCTACCGTTTTTGAGATATGACCCTTAACGAGGTGAAAAATTACAACTTTTGGCGCCCTCTAGCGTCGAACTGGAAGGGCGTAGAGTCTCGGATCAAAGACAGCTGCGATCAGCACGTCCAGACATTTCCGTAGACACCTCGGCCGAGGATCTACGATCAAGTATGGCAAAGTTGGTCAAAATGACGGAATTTCACCTTTTTTCCAACCAATATATCATTTAGAACGATCGACCAAATTTGGGTCTAAAATCTGGATTTGTGTATTTATTAGGTTATACTACCACCTACTGTTCAATTTAGGTAGTGGAATAGAAATTTGGAAGTTCAAAATCTGGAATTCCGGATTTAATATTAGTAGATAGGAAAATGAGTTGGAATTATGGAAAATCGACCTTCCCCATTCATTGTCTATGTAAATCCCCTAACCCTAACCCTAACCCTAACCCCCCCCCTAACCCTAAACTTAACCCTAATTCTAACTCTAAACATAACCTCTATCCTTATTCCTAACCCTAACCCCCCGTAACCCATTCTAACCCTAACCCTAACCTTCTATTTTCATTTTACATTGATAAATAAATAAATAAATATATAAGTTAAAATAAATTGATTAAGACTCTAAAAGGTGAAGGGAATTGCATTTTGGCATAAAAGGGGTTAAAAACATGTTCACAATAACTTTAAAATAAATACAATTTTATTCGGTATACAAAGGGTTAAAAATATTTACAATACATTAAAAACTATTTAAAAATTTATTCCGAGTATAAAAGGTTAAAAATCTATGATTAAAATTGATTGGAAACAAATTAAAAATTCATTCGGCAAATAAGGGGTTAAAAATTTATGGGGGATTAATAAATATATAAGTTGATTTAATTTTTGGTTGGTTGTGATGGGGTTAAAAACAAGATTTGGTTAAAAACAGAAGACAACTAAAATGTTGGGTTATTTCATCAAGACAAAACTTACTTAAAAAACAGACCTTATAAAAGGGAGGACTCATTCACAGGGCTTATTCTCATTCTGGTTCTTGTGGAACATACCACTCTTTCCAGCTAGCCAGAAATATTTGCTCAGTGTGCCAAGACCTGAAGAAGGTCCTATTGGACCGAAACGTCGTCGTTTGGGCACACTTTTTTATTTGAAAAATAATAATTTTATTTTGAAATATAAATTTTGAAGAAAATAAAAAAACAATAACTTTTATTTTTGAGAAAAATATTTATTTTCATTAGGACCTTTTGTTTTTTGGTTTTTTTCCTTTCCCCTCTTTTTGGGAAAGCGCCCTTAGTTGTTTGTTTTGATTTATAGGCAGTTATAAATAAATAAATAAATAAATAAAAGACAAAAAAAAGTATAACACATAAAAATACACAAAAAAAAGCATAAAACAGAAAAACAACAAAAAAAACTTTGGTTACACCAATATGGATGGTTGGACGGTGGTGCAGCGTGGCAGGAGGCGCCAGCGCACCCGCCAACCCAATTGGGACCACGGGTACGGGAGGTCCTATGGGCGGATGGACCGCGCGTCCTTCTTCCCCTCTTGGGGAAGGAATCAAGTCCCCCATCCTAACCCCCTAACCCTAACCCTAACCCTAAGTCCCCCATCCTAACCCCCCAGGACTATCCCCTCAGGGGATGGCCCTTTCTTTTCCCTCACCTAACCCTAACCCTAACCCCCCCTAACCCTAACCCTAACCCCGAAGGGACTGGGGGGCCCCCCGGGAAGTGCGAGTGCCCCAGGACTATCCCCTCAGGGGATGGCCCTTTCTTTTCCCTCACCTAACCCCCTAACCCTAACCCTAACCCTTAAAATTGGAATTTAAAAATTAAACCTAATTTGACCCTAACCCTAACCCAATTTTTTATTAAAAAATTTTTTTTCATAACCCTATTCGGGACGGGGGACCTGCCCTAACCTGGGCCCGTTGAGGGCCAGTGCATGGATCCCCGTGCTGCTCCGCGGCCGGGGATCCAAAAACCCAAACCCCTAACCTAATGAAAGGGTTAAAAATATTTGGTTTAAATTCATAAAGTCATATGGGTATACAGAATAATTAAAAAGGCTAAAAAATAGTTTAAAAGGTAAAAACAATTGGTTTTATTTTATTATATAAATTACATTGGGAATGAAGGGATTAAAAATATTTGGTTATAAGTTATAATTTAAAAATTGATTAATTCCATAAATATTAATGTTTGTGTTA
Source organism: Remorina albescens (assembly GCA_034769265.1). Lineage (NCBI taxonomy): Eukaryota > Metazoa > Chordata > Actinopteri > Carangiformes > Echeneidae > Remorina > Remorina albescens. The sequence continues at coordinate 50,180 of CM068486.1, forward strand.
GGTTATTTCATTTTATTTGGGGATTATAGGGTTAAAACTAAAAGGATAAAAAAGACAAAATCATTAAGTGCAAAACTAAAAAGACAAAATAAACAGAGGTTATAAAAGCAGGAGCTCAACAGAGAAGGCTCATTTGCTGTTGAACTGTTGAGCTGATCAGATCTCTCCAGCCATTCAGACAACAGTTTTTTATGTGCCATTTTTTCTGAGGGACCTGAAGAAGACCCACATAGGGTCAAAACGTTGTCCTTTTTTGTTTTTAATTTTGGCACACCTTCCTTAGTTGATTATTTAAAAAATTTATTTTAAATTTTTTTATTTTTATAAAAAAAAATAAAAAAGACAAAAAGAAGGGTTATCCATTTGGATGGGCCCCTTCCCTGAGGACGACTGGACACTGATCCCGCGAGGCAGGCGCTGCCAGCGGACCCGCGAGCCTGTTTGGGACCGGGATGGGGGTCAGTCCAGTTGGTGGATGGCGGGTGCACCTAGAACCTAGTAAACCTACATGGTTTTTTTTCCCCAACCCCATTTTGGACGGGGGATTTGGGCCTGTCCTGACCTGGGCCCGGTGATGGCCAGTGCATGGATCGCCGTGCCGCTCCGCGGCCGGGGATCTAGAAATCCCAAACCCCTAACCTACAACAAAGGAATTGGAATCTAAAACACAAAACTAAACTCTAATGTTTAATAAACACCATTGGAACTATAAGAGGCGGAGTTAAGGAGAGCATAAAAGCCCAAGCACAGCAGCTCTCCTCATTTTTGTTTTACTTTTTTGTGGGGAAGGATGCGTACCTATAGCCTGAAGAAGACCTCGTCCAAGTCGAAACATCGCACCGGTACGCATTCCAAAGGCCTATTTTAAAGGGCATTTATTTCATTATGATTTTTTTTTTAAAATCAATTTTCATTGTTTAATTTCATTTAATTTCATATATAAAAACTAAAAATCATCACTTAGCTGAGGAGGGGACTGGGAGGAACACTGGGAATTGCGAGTGCATCAGGTCATGCCCTCATGAGTTAAATTCCTTTATTCCTTCATGGGTTAGGGTTCAGAGTTGCACCGTGCAGGACTAGATGGGAGTGCATGTTTAGGGTTCATAGCTTTTGTTCCAATTATTGATGTGATGGTTGTTCACTGGTAGGCCAACTGCAGTCACATGACTTTGCTGTTTGTTCTTCCTGTTGAACTGGTCTGACTGATAGATGACACCAAACACCTGACTGACAGGAAGTAATCCCAGGCTGTCTTCAAAATAGAAGCACAGAGAGCCACATAATTTGATGTAGTTCATGGAACTAATTATCCTTGCCTTTGATATCATGTGTGAATATGAGACAAAACTCTATTTATAGGGTTTTGTTATATACATACGTGTGAGAGAGAGAAAAAATTGAATAAGACAAGACTTTTTTTTTTTTTTTGCAGATCACAGGCAGTCAGACAAATGGTGCTCTGTCACAAAAGTGATTGTGTCCACATTACTGTGGAGAGGTTGATGAGGGTTAGTTTGGAAAAAATGAATGTGGACAGAATTACAGCTAGGAAAAATTCAGTGAAGGACCTGAGAACAACAACTGACAAGATCTCTGATTACAAAATGTCTGCTATCTGCGAAAGGGTCCTAAGGCTGACTTGATGCTGATGGGTTAATTTTCAAAAGTCCATCTTGGCCTGTTTGAGTTTTGATTTATTGTTAATGTCACAGTGTCAAGCAATCAAACTTCTCCCCCAGGACAATAAAAACCTCTAGCATATGCCCATCATTGGAGAGAAGGAGGAAGAAGTTTACAGTAAAGCATCTCAAGTTTTGTATGTTTACACTCTGTAGCCTCTGTTTCATCTTTTGTGACTGGAAGTAGGACTTTTATTTTGAAATCTCAGGTATGCTGGAGCGTGTGGGTGGACTTCGCTGTCACACATCAACATCTTTGTTAACTCAGCATTGACGGAGGGTTGGAGGTTATAACCTGAGGACTTGATCTTGAAGAAGAAGCGTTGCCTCAATGGCATCTCTTTCTGTGAGGAGGAGGTCCTGTCTGCTGCGGCTCAGAGAAAACTGTCCATTCAGGAAACTCCGCAGGCAAACTCACGGTTAGTCCATCAACCTGAAGCCAAGTGTTCAGTTCCACTTTAAATACAGCTCAGTTAGTGTCAAGTTATGAATACATCAACTGATCTGCATGTACACATCTTATCCAGATTTCTGAGCAGTGCTTAAACTGTAAAATCATAAATTTTATCTTTAATTTATGGGATTAACTCACACATCCACTTGAGCTATCGGACAAATAATTCCAAACAAGGACGCCTGTGTTGCTACGGCAGTGTGACAAAACGACCAATAAGAAACTTGGCTGTTTTTAGTGTCAAATAAAGAATGGTATGAAGCACAGTGTGCCATGTGTCAGTGAACCCTTTGAGCCAATCAAAATTGAGCTCTATTGTCATACGCTCAGCCTCTGGAGACACTGCAGCGGATGATTGAATCTAGAGGCTGCAGATTTCAATGTCATGTGACACAGCAGCGTTATGAAGCACCACTTTTTACTCATAACAGTTCAGACTGGGTAAAAGCATCTAACAACTCTTCATTCATCTTCTCAGACCATGGTTGACCTCTGACCTCTGATTTCTTGTTTCCTTTTTCACAGCCCTATCAGCAGCAGCCTCATCTACTATTGGTTCATACTGGGACAATGTTGGACCACCCATCTCCAATCAGCCAATCAGCACAGTCTGCTCACAGTCTCTCCCACCTCTTTCCAACATCTGTCATTACAGCCAATCAGAGGAAGCTGCAGGTGAGGGGTCTACCAGGTTAACTCACCTTCCTGCCCATTGATGGAGGATAGTCCGGTTCCAGGTCAGAGCTGATTCCTGACTATAAACATGGTAGTCAGGTTCTCTCAGCTCCATGTTTGTGATGATGATGATGATGATGATGATGATGATAATAAACAGACTGAGCTGACTCTAGTTTAGTTAAACCATCACAGAAACAAAAAACAAAAACGTAAGTTCAGCTCCAACAGTTCCAAACTGAATCAGGAACCAAGTCCATCAAATTGTTTGCTGTCTCATCCGCAGATGTTTACATGGAAGAAAATCCACGTGTTGCAGTGAACCAGCAGAACCAGAGCAGGACTGAGGACAGTATGGGTGATATTTTACCTCCCTCTCATGTCATGCTGCTTTTAAGAGCTCAGTTTCAGTTCAGCTGATGTTAAAGTTACATCTCCTGGCTCACACTTGGACTCTGACTTGTTGCAATAAGAGCCTTGAGTGAAACAAGAGAATCTAAAAGAACAAGATGAACGTTTCAATAACCTCAACTCTGGAGAAAGAGCTGATGGGTTTCATTTGGATTGACTGATGTGGTTGAGGTTTTAATAGCCCAAAGGTTGACACCCCCCCCCCCCAAAAAAAAAAGATAATTTCTGTTCTTCCTGTTTCAGATCTTAACGTTGATCCCGAAACTGGAGAGAGAGCTGATCTGGACTGATGTGGACTGATGGGGCAGAAGCTCATGAAAACTGTTTTATTAAAAATGATTTTTACAAAAATATTAAATACTTTTTCTTTTCATGTACACCTTGTTATGCAACCTTCCACAATAAAAGTCCTCTGAAGAGAAATTCAGTCTTCTTCCTCATCAGCTGCTGTCTGCTCTGCAGGTGGAGCTTCGTCCTCAGAGCTGTTTTGACGAGCCGCCGTCCGAAACAAACGCATCAGATCCCGAAACCTTCGAGAAACCTTAAAATACAATGAAACATTGATTTGTGGCCAAAAGTTTGAGGTCACAGTGACCTTTAACCTTGCGTTATAAGCACAACTGACTGAAAACAGAAGAAGATTAAACTGCCAATCACCTCAGCAGGAGTCTTGTTGCCAAGCAGAGTAGAGATGGATTGGAACGTGCCATGATTGGCTCCTTCTTGCTGACACGTGGTCAAGATGACGCGGTCTGCCTCTCTGTGAAACAACTAGGTTTAAGAAGGAGGAGCTAGAGGAGGAGGAGCAGCAAGAGAATGCGCTTACCTGGTCCACAGGATGACCTTTTCTCCACTTGCTGTCAGAGAAATGTTCTTAGCACAGACAGGAAGGTCAAGAGGAAGACTGGACCGAGGAGGAGCTGAGGAGGAGGAGGAGGAGGACATAACTGATGTAGAAGTGGGGATGGAGGAAGTGACAGAAGACGAGGAGGTGGAAGTGGAGCAGGGAACGGAGGAAGAGGTGGAGGGGGAGATGGAGGAGTGGCGGGGGTCAGAAGACGAGGGGGTCCAAGTTGAGGGCAGGGGGACATAGGTGGAGGTGTCCAGGGGCTGTAGGGCCTCCTCCCTCCTGCTCCTCTTCACTGCTGGGCTCTGCTCTTTATCAATGTTCCTCCTCTCCTCCTCCTCTTCATCGTCCTCGTCATCATCCAATTCTTCCTCCTCTTCCTTGTCGTCAGTCAGACGGAATGAGCCTTCCCACGACGCAGCACTTCGATCTGTGAATGTAGTCCCAGTTTTTTAAAGGATGGACTCAGCTTTGTGGACCCAGAAGCAGCACCAGGTCACAAGACTCACCTGGCTGTGGACTGTCATCGTCCCCCTTCAGGTCCAGGTATTTGTCACCTTGTTCACACGAAGTCGAGCTTATCTGTGAGTACAGAGGATCCAGACTCTTGATGGCTCTGGACACACCCCCTGAGGTCTGGAGGTGAAATAAACAGATGAGTGACGTCAACCCTAACCTGTCACCGACACACACACCTGATAAAACCTGGAAGACAGACCTTATTGCTATGGCAGCGAGAGCATCCTTTCCTCTTGTGTCTGCGGATCTTAACATCACGGCAAGGACAAGGCCATTCTTTGTCCAACCAATCACAGTCCTGGAAACAAAACATACTCTGACCAATGACAGCCCTGGGACATATTTCTGGCCAATGACAGATGACACACGATTGACAGATAATTGAAGGTTTTTTCACACCTTGTAATTTATGTGGGCATTCATCTTTCTCCGTTTGCGCCGGCTCGTCATTGGTTGAATTTTATGCCCCTCATCTTCCTCTTCAAGTTCTGGGAGTGTCACTTCCTCAAAGCCACCACTGGCCCCACCCCCTGCCAACTGGCCAATACTGTCTCCGCTGTCTAACATGCAGCCTCCTTCCTCCGGCCACTGAGCCTCTTCGAATTGTCCAGGTCGGGCTGGAGGGGGGCGGAGCTCATCAAAAAATACCCAGAATTCAGTTTGAAGATGGGTGTGGCCTTTTAGCAACGTGGCCATCTGACCTTTCAGCTGAAAATGAAAGAGAAACCCTACCATCAACACATAGCTTGAGCTATTCACTAACTATCAGCAGCATATTTTGTCTGGGACCAGATGTACCTCGTGAATGCAAGCTGGACTCAGGTCTGGACCCGTCTGCAGAGCTTTGATGATCTTCTGATAATGTGACGGATTATCTCCAAAACTGATCTCTAACTGTCGCAAGAAACGCCGGCTGCGTTCAAACGCCTGCTGCTCCTCCCACTGCAGAGACAGTTCACCAAGCAGTTACAGATTATTAATACTTCACCAGTCGGTGGATAATGTGGCCTGTGATCTGCTGAGTAGAACCACTGAGATGACAGGTGTGTTACCTCCGTGTGGATCACGCACACCTGTACACACCATCTCACACACACACACACACAGGTAACACACACTCTTCACTTGACACAGGTCCCATCTCACCGCAGCTCTAATCTACTCTTTGACCTTTGTGTTGAACTAACTGGAATTCTATAGAATGAATTTTACACACAAACAACTTGTGTGTTTGTGTGTAGAAACCAAACACTCAATACATAAAATGACCACCCTGAGAAGAACTGATGAATATGACCACAGACCAGGTCCACCTGATATTACCAGTCCACACTGCAGGGCCTGCTCTGGATGTAGGAATGCGGCAAAGTCTCGGAGGAGGTCTGCTCGATCTCCAAGGATGCATCGCAGCTTTCTGAAGAGCGACACCACTTCCCGCCCTTCTCCCGCCTGTTCAAACTCATTGAGCAGAGACACAAACTGCTCCACCTGCCCAGGTACATCCTGCAGTGCCTCACGCACCTGGAGACACAGGAAGACCAGGTTACCGAGGCTCAAACCCCCCCACCTCCTCGTCCAGGCAGTGCAACGCAGTCCTCTCACCCTGCTCAGGTAGCTCTGAGCAAAGGCCACGTCTTTGCTCTCTCGGTGCGGGTCGTTGTCCAAAAGGTTCTCGTCGAACAGCAGCAGCAGCTTGGTAGCATCTTTGCTGCGCCGCTCCTGACGACTGCGCCTTAAACCCCGAAGAGGTCGGCTCCGACCTATGACAACAGAGAGCTCAAGAAACATGCCTGGAGATGTGAGACAAGACACAGAGAACATTCTCACCTCGACCTCGTCCAGGACACCGCCTTACTCCTCTCGGCGCGCCCTCTCCTGATGGTGTCTCCTCATCTCCTCCTGCCTTACTGCTCCTCCCCTCTTCTGACTCTTCCCCTTTAGGCCCCTCCTCTTCCTCCTCTTCCTCCTCCTCCTGTGAGCCAGGGGAGGTTGGAGAGTGGTCCTCCTCTGAGTCTGCGTCTGCGCAGAGACGACGCTCAGCTGCCAACCACGTCAGCTGCTTCATGGTCTCCTGAAAGATCAGAGATCAAAGGTCAGCAGCTTCTTGGTCTCGTGGAAGGTCAAAAGCTTCACAGTCTGCTTCTGGGGTCAGAGGTCAGAAGTCAGATGTCAGGTGCTTAGCAGTAGATAACCAGTTGATGCTGACAGCATCAACTAACCCGGACTGACGAAGACATCATGCTTACCTGTAACTCTGGAACGGACAGTACTGACTCCTCTGACGCTGATGACATCACTTCCTCCTCATCTTCATCTTGTGTGAGGTCATCAAAATCCTCCTCCTCTTCCTCTTCACCCGGTCGGTCCTGATCTTCATCCTTATCCTTCTCCCCATCCTCCTCCTTATCTCCTCCTCCTTCCTGCCTCTGTCCCTCCTCCTCCCCCTGCTGCTCCGCCTCTCCTCCTTGATCCCCCTCTTGTCCCCCACCGGCCTCCCCCCTCCCATCACCTTCTGCACCTCCTCCCTTCCTCCCATCTTCGTCCTCTCCAACTGTGTTTTCTCCTCCATTTAAACTAAGAAGACCCATATTGGTTTGGTCCGCCTCTTCCTGGTTCACCTGTTCCTTGCCTCCAGGCCCCACCCAGCCCCCCCCTTCCTGCTTTAATGGTGGGCTCAGCATTGGAGCTGCACTTTCCTCCTCCAGTGGTACCTCCTCTTGTGCTTCTCTGATTGGCCCATAGAACTGCTTCCTCTGAGCATGCTGGGAGATGTCAGCAGGCAACATCATCTGGAGGAGAAAGAAGCCTGGCTGCATGACAGCAGCTGAGGGAGACGGAAGGGGGGATGCAAAGGGGAGGACGACAGGGACGGGGGTGTTTTTCTGTGTGCGGGGGCTTAAACGGGGGCAGCGCCAGGTGATGTCATTACACACAGACTGGGCAGGGACTGAGTGAGCAGCAGCCAGTGCGACAGCTCTACAGGCAGGAGGCGGAGCCAGCGGAAGGGCTGCATGGGCAGTGGGAGAGTCAGAGCGCAGAGGGACACTGGGGGGAGGCAGAGACAGGCAGGTAATTGGCTGCATGTCCACCTGACCATTTGCTGGTTTGTCTACCTGTCTGTCATCCGGGGCTTTGGCAAGGGGCAGCAGGGATGCATTGTGTGCTAGGGTGAAGAGACGTCTGTGGTGGGGATGGGGTGGGCGGGATGTCTTGTTGAGCCAATAGGGGTGGAGTCTGAGGGTGCAGCCTAAGGGAAGAGTAGGGGGGTAACAGTTGGAGTCCAGTTGGGTTTTCTGGATGATCTGTTGACTGTTCTACAGATGAGAGCATTAGAGAACCAGAGTCACGATCAACAACCTGAGGGTACAACACCTGCTAGTTACCAGCAACAATATTCTTGACATGATCTTCACAGACTAGGTCACCTGACAGTATAGATCATATGATAGCTAAGTTAATCTTCTTTGTTGGTTAGTTATTGAACATGTTCATTTCTTGTCTCTCCGTATTAAAAAACAAAACAAAACAGAGCAAGATGTGTTGTGTAAATATGTTTACAGTTGCTACAGTTACCAGCAACAGTCACTGACACCTTGTTTGAAAATAGCTGACCTCGGGCTTTATGATTAGAAACCTTTGGTACCAGATGGTGTAATCATGTGATGTCAGTGAACAATGACATCACTTAGCCAGATCAATAAATTTAGCAACTAACAGTAAAAAGGTTTAAAATGATCAATAACTCAATAGATTAAACGACCTGCTTAGTGTTAATGTTCTTGTTTAGGTGTCCGGTTTAGGGTGAAGGTTAGCCCCAACTTTCAGGTCCATGTTTACAGTTTATAGTTGCTTTTACATATTTTAAATAAAACTGCAGCATAAAAGAATTGTCCAGGCTTCCAGATTTCAAGCTAGACCTGAATGTGGATCTTGTTTATTCTGTCTGACCTTCAGCCAGTTGGGCACGTTGAGGACATTTTTGTCCACTGGGGGGCGTTGGTCTCCTGGCTGAACTCTGCTGCAGGCAAGTGGCAGGTGGGGGACAACTCGCTGTGTCAGGAACATCTGGAAAGAGCATAACAAGAGTTTTACTTCACTGTCCCGCTCATACCTGTCCCCCCTGCACTGGACACCTGTCTGACAGAGAACATGATTACATTCACTTTACGATCCATGTCAAATCAAATTTATTTATACAGCTCCATATTATAACAGAGTTACATCAAGGCACTTCACATAGAGGTCCAGACCAAAATCTTTATGGAGTTATTTAAAGAGACCCAGCGACTATTTAAAGCGACAGTGGAGGGAAAAGCACCTTTAGGAGGCAGAAACCTCAGACAGAATAAGACTCGGGCATCTGCATCGACTGGTTAGGTTGAGAGAGAGAGAGGGGAAGGTGGTGGAAGAAGAGAGGAAAAGTGTCGGGGGGATAGAGATAGAACAAGAGCAGGAGGAGAGAGAATACAATAAAAGTGTAACCAAAGACATACTGATGTAAATACTGATGAATATTGAAGTCTGGTACCACTAAATGTACATTTGCAAATATTAGCACTAAGTGAAAATTGGGTTTTTAGCAGAAGAAGTGACAATGGAAAATTATTACTAGTGTTAAATGATAGCTAACGGTAACTATTGCAGCAGCAGGTATTCAGACAGGAAGAGAGAAGACAGGATGGACAAAACACAGATGACAGGAAGAGACAAATGTAATTTGTATTGTACATGCATGGGTGAGAGAGAATGGGAGAAAGATGCTCAGTTGCCCCCCCCCCATATGTCTAGGCCTATAGCAGCATAAAGAAAAACAGTAATTAAACTTTAAATTGTTAACTGTAGTCTTTGTCATAAAGGAAGGTTTTAAGCCTGATCTTAAAACTGCCACAGAGTGCCCCCACCAACCGATACTGGGAGTTGGTTCCATAGAAAAGGAGCCTGATAGCTCTGAAGATCTGCCTCTTGATTTACTCTTGGAGACTCAAAGAACCAGAACTAAACCTCCATCCAGAGAGCAAAGTGACCTCCTGGGACAATCAGGAACTCTGAGCTCTCTGAGATCTGATGAGTTCGATGATTCAGACCTTTACACGTTAGGAGAAGGATTTTAAATTATGAATTTTGGCTAAAAGGAGAAATGTGATCTCTTTTTCTAGTTCCTGTTAATATCAGCAATGTCATAGTGATGTCACCTTGATGATGTTGTTTGGTGCTGCTCTTGGGCTGCTCATCTCTCTGATGTGTTTCTTGATGTTCCATCGATTCTTACACAACAGGTACGAGCTTATCAGCTGATCCGACTGTACAGCCCCTTCAAAGTGCTTCAGCCCGAGAACAATCAGCCTGTACAGAGGCATCATGGGAACTCTTATCAGTCTGGACCACCAACCTGTTTATGTACTTGAGGTGTGACTCAAATACTTTGTTTCTACAACAACAGTGCGACTATGTTTCCACCTATGAAGTCTTTACATTGTGTTTACTGTGTAGAAAAGTAAATGTACCCATCTTCTCCTGCAGTGTAAATACTCCTGGGGTTTTGACTGTGCAGGGTGGGATCCAGGCTGCAAACAGGAAGTAGTTCTGGGTAGAGGAAGACAGGTCGAGTAGCGAACAGCCAGGCTAGGTTGGCAGGGAGAAGAGGAAAAGCGTGGCCTAAACACAATGAGAAACAGAATCTTCAATTGAGGGAATAGTTGAAAAAAAAAAAAAACCCAAGGTGAACTCTGTGAACCAAGTGTGTTCTTCCCCTTACTGTTTGTAGCAGGAGTCATCTGAGGGAGCAAGCGTCTGGTTGCAGCAGGAGCAGCAGCAGCAGGACGAGGCTCCTCCCTCTGTGTCACCTCCTGCAGGAGATCCAGTGCTCCCTGGAGGTTACACACTCTGAAACTGCTGCGCTGAAACATCTGCTCCTGTCGGCTGGAGAACTGCTGCAACTCCTCCTGTGTGTGTGTATGTAAGGGGGGGGGTGTTCACCTACTGAAGAGATGGTGTTTGTGTTGTGTACTCAATGACCAAATGGAATGTGTTTACTAACTGACCAGGTAATGTTTAGTGATGCAAGCTTCATGGTTCAGGGCATCAACGTGGCAACTCAGCAAGTGAACCTGAATCAGCAGCTGTACATGCTTTTTTATATATATATATATATATATATATATAGATAGATAGATAGATAGATAGATAGATATATATATATATAGAGAGAGAGAGAGAGAGAGAGAGACTTTTCAGTCAGGGGTCAGAGATTAACCCAAACCACAGCGATCAGTCCAGCTCGGTTAGCAAGGGGAGACCAACAGCTCAAATGTTCAACTCTACAATGAATTTAAGTTCCGTCCATTTAAGAAAGCAAGATATTTTCTGCTGTATCTGAGGCAGGCCTGTCTGAGGGTGGGGCTGACTGACGCACCTGCTGTATCTGCTGCTGCAGCTGCAGTTTCTGTTTGAGGTCTAGGTGGAAGGCAGGGCCCATGTGGCATGGCAGCACTAAGACAGGTGTGGTAGTATTGGATTGTGTGCTGGTTGTGTTGTTCCTGTTGATGTCATCTCGATGGTGATTGGTGGAGTCCTGCAGGGCTCTCCTCTGTTGCAGGGCTTCGTATTGTTTTCTTACTGTCTGCCGTCGCTCAGTTAGCATGCTGGCTAACGGTGCCGCAAAGCTACAGACAGTAAAAAAGAGAATACATTGAACATGCCCCCCCCATCCCCCACCTTAAGGGGTGTGGTCTATGAGGTGTAAATAAATCTGAGATAAAATAAATTGTTCCAGTACCTGAATGTTTTTCAATATATTTGCTATAGAAAATCAAAGATGAATAAATGAATGAATGAATGAATGAACTTTATTGTCATTATACCAACAGCACAATGACATTTGGTGCGACTTCTCTCTCAATAAAATAAATAGAATTGGAGAAGAGATAAAAATTTTAAATAAAGAATAGATAATAGAGATAAGTTAAGGACTATACATTTTCAAATTTTGAATGTACATTAACATATGAGAGTAGAAAGAATTTACGCCGACCTGACGATGAATGGGTGGAACCTAATAGACCATGAATGTGGGCCCAGGAGGATTCATGTTACATGTTTTACGTATTACATGTTTCTGCTAGAAGAAACAGCAGCCGAGGCCAATTCTCTTCCTCCCAACCCAAACAGTCACAGCACCTCTCTGCTGTTCCGTCCCATCAGGAGGACTGACCCTGCTCTGTCCACATTTTATGCACCTGCACTGCTGTCCTATGTGTACATGTGTTTCTTGTGTGTGAAGGTGCGAGTGTATATGTTTCCTGTGTGGCGAAGACATTGAAATCTGACTGCCTTATTGCTGCCTGATCTCCCATGAGGCATCAGGACACAACAAACACACAGAGCAGGATTTTACCATAAGGCCTGGGGGACATTAAATTTGGGTCCAGTCTGCGATGGGGCCCCATCTTCCTCTTGCTCCACATCTTCCTCCCGTCCCTCCCCCTGCTCCACCTCCTCCTCCTCCTGCAGCTGCAGAATGACCACGTCAAGAAGTTTAATGGATTAGTGAAGGTCTCTGGAATCTGACTTTAGACACCAGGGGCCTGTACCATGAAACTGCATTTCAGTTTATCGAGCTAACTTCAGTGTTAACCCTGGATTTTCAGTCTCACAAGGGTGGTTTACGTTTTTTTTTTTTTTTTAATCGGGGTACGTTTTCATGGTAACTAACAAAGAACTACTAAAGTTAAGTTCAGGAGAAGAGATCAACAGGTATACGAGACCGCCCACTGACCAATCAGCTCAGACCAAATGGCCTGTCCAATCCCAGACCGCCCACTGCTGTGGGCCGTAGAACAGAGACAGAAAAGATCTGGACTGAGTTAATCTGTCTGGACCAGGAAAAACCCAAGTCGGTTAAAACTGCCAAACAGGCGATTAAAAAAGTCAGAAACATAAATTTATGAGACACACAGTGAACCTTCCGATGGTGAGATTTAATGTTATAATTCTGGTCATTTACACATCGACAGAGTTGGAAAATTTTTCCCAGCATTCTTTGCAGCTTCTGGCAGCTGCAGCTGTCTAACTTTAAGCTTGAATTATTGATTCTTAATCTTAATATTTTCTTAATATTATATTTGTGAAATATGCAGCTGTTTGTGTCTTTTCCATGGTCCGACTGGATGGGTGCAGTAAACCCCGCCCCTTTTATGTGAACATAGACCGATCTAGATGGAAATGCTGGAGCTCAATTGGCAAATTGATAACCAGCTTCATGAGACCGCTTATAAGGATTATGGATGTCTGATTAAGTGAAGTCATATAACAAAATGAGACCCTGGACATGTTAATCCAGCTTCATGATTCAGGCGTCAGGTCTCCTGCTGCACCACAGCTCCACACTCTGACCCCTAGTCAAGTCTGAAACCAGCCAATGTAAAGTCAAGTCCTGACTTAGTTTCCATTATAGAAGCATACAAAGCCCCTGCTGCTGATACATTAACTGTCTATTAATCACATACAAAAACAGATAGTAAACAACAAAGACTGCTGGTATACACAAAGATTGCGTGATCACACTCAGCCAAACTCACTGTGACAAACAGCTCCTCCAATAGCTCGTTCACCTCCCTCTCTGAAAAAGAAGAAGAGTTCACACTGAGGGTGTGAGGTCATCACCATGGTAACACCAGGTTTAAGCCTGGTTTTCAGTCCAACTAAAGCGGTTCACTGTAACCAGGTAAATCACTTTTGTAACTGATGTTTTGGACTCCTGACTTGATCCTAATCAGATCACAATAAGTCAATGTTTATTTATAAAGCACATTTAAAAACTATTTTTGGCATCCAATGAATCAAATTTACAATCCTTAAAGCATGATTGAGCAATAAGCAAACATGGAACCCCCAAACACACGCATATACACACAAAAAACTCCAACAAAAAAAACAGGTTGCCTCACTCAAGCAGTGTGTAAAGCCAATGCATATAGTTTTCAGCAGGGTTTTAAGTTGATCTAAGGTTTCTTACTAGATAAGGCAGGCTATTACAATGTTTGGGGGCAACAACCGAGAAGGCTCCATTGCCTTAGTTTATTAAACTGGATCTTGAGATGTCCAAGAGTAGTTTATTCATATACCTCGGTGCTTCGGAAGGAGTGAGGACTAATTTGTAATAGTGATTCTAAAGGAACCCGACAGGGACAAAAGATCTAAATAATACAGATCAGTGTGATGTACTGTTGTTTGACCTTTCACACAGAAGATGGCCCACATGGATTCCGACCTTTTCATACTCATCAACTCAGAGCAGTTTATTTGGACAGTCATGGAATGATGTGTACTAGAACTCAAGCAGTACTCATATTGTGCCTCTAGTATGAGTGCTCATACAGAGTTTCCATCACACATACGTGCAAACTAGTGGAACAGCCATCGGGGCAATTAAAGGTTCAGTACTTGAAAGCACTTTTCCACACATGGGCTGGAGGAGCCAAGAATTGTACCAGAGACATCGTAACTAGTGGATGACGAGTGCGTACAGAGGTGACACCTACTGGTGATCTGCACAGCCCGGTCGGTCCTGTAGTCTTCAACATCAGGTTCATCCATGTCATCCAGAAAGTTGTATTCAGGGTCATCGTCATCCTCTGCCTCCTCTGGCAAAAATCAATATTCAGAGACGTAAACAAAACAAACAGAACAGCACTTCCTACCTGAAGCTACTGTTGTATCTGTAGCTGATGTTGGTGTTGTATTTGTAGCTTTCACTCTTGCTCTGTCATCTTAACTTTGAACATCAGTGAGTTCACCGGGGGTCATGTTTACATCACTGGTGCCTGAAGCAGGAGCTGATAAATACCCGAGTCTACCAGAGAGTCATACAACCCAGGTCTGAAGGAATTTTGGACCCCTTTCCACTAGGAACGGTTACCAGGTTGTAACAGATCATCATAAGTGTATGGAAGTGGTCTTTTTTCAGTGCTGAGTCAGCAGGAAGTGAAAATGTTTGATAACAGGTAGGTGAAATGAGGCAGACTTATGCTCTGACAGTATCACTTCCAGCCTAACATCTGACCTTCGTTGTCAGGGGCCATGAGCCCCTGAAGCCACTTCATCCAATGACGATCCTCCTCTCGCTTTTTGGCAGTCAGGTCATACATGTCAGCTGTGATATCAGGGGCCAGAAGCTCCGCCTCCAGCTGACCCAGAGGAATATTAACCAGACGAAGTTTGGAGCGTGTGCGATATGCAAGACAACCCTCTTCATCAACATCATCATCAGCAGCAGGTTTTCTGTCCAGAGACTGAAAGACACACATGTACAGAGACACAGGTGGAATCAGACAAGTTCAGGCAGAAGAGTGGAATCTGACAGGCACAGTAAGTGACGGGTACATACAGAGAGAGACAGACGTGTAGAAAGAGACATTTGAACAGAGTCTGACATGTACAGAAAGACAGACAGATACTGAGAGCAGATACCTGGTCAAAGGTGTAGGTGGGGCTATAGTCTAACTCCTCCTCCACAGCATTGAGTCTCTCCAGAAAGGAGGAATCAGCTGAGGTGGAGGTCATCACATGTTCCCTCAGAGGTCCAGGAGGTCTCTAAAAGAAGAGGTCACCCAGTTGGAGTCAGACTTCAGTGTACATGGCGGGTTCCGAGGTCAGGTACCAACCCTAAACCTACCACTCCCTTCTCCCACCCCCCTACCAAGTGTCACTCCAATTCAAGCCTCCCTCTCAGCATTGGAGTGCACATCTAATGAAGGTTAGGGTATAAACAGATTCTGATGCCAATGCCCTTTACACTCTACCGGCACCAGGAAGTGGCTGTCACCTTGGATAGATAGGCACCCTGCATTAATGACTTTTGCAATTGTAGACATGTATATGATTATACGTCAATGGTTGTGCTGTTTCATCAGTTTGAGGAAGTATAAAACTCAAAGCTCTGGTTTGATCATTGTGACTGATAAATAACAGACCAAGTGCTTGAATTTGATGGATTTGGGGCTTAAAAAAGCTAAGAACCCTTTGAGACAAAATGATATTCTTTTCTTTTCTTTTCACCACATATTTTGGGATTTTGTTTAGAGTATTTGAGTTTAAAAAAGGACAAAATAGGAGGTCTGAATCTCTGTTTCTTCCACTCTTCTCCTGTTGCACTTCCTGCTGTGACAACAGTAAACTTTCTCTGATGCAGGCTCTTTATCTGAGAACAGTCTAATTCCACCATATTTAGTTTGAGACAGGCCTTAACATGGCGGAACAATGGGGGGGTTTAGTTGGACCTAGAGAGGTCTAAGGTAAGCTTACCTGTAGTGGACCATCAGTCCTCTGATCTGCTGGTAGTCTGGACTGAGAGTTATGATGGGTCCTCAGTGGTGAAGCCAAACAGTCAGCATCACTAAGAAAGGTCTGTACACACACAGAGAAACACACAAAGACACACACAGACATACAAACACAACATGCAGACACACATACACCTTGAATCAATTGAAATTCTGCTATTTTTTGCAACTGACACATCTGAAAAGAATCAAACTGAATTCAAGGGAGAAGGAACACTTGAGAAATATTAAGGAACACTGAAAAAGACTGAAGAACACCCGAGGAAGACCTGAGGGTCACCCACCTCCTCCGCTGTGTCTTCCTCCTCCTCCTCTTCCTCATCTGGACAATACTCTTCATCTGATGAGTCTTCATCATCCTCAAGATCAATGTCCACAAACTGAGGAGGCTGTGGGGGAGACAGACAGCCAGTTAGAGAGAGACAGCAGAGAGACATTGAGCGATAAAGAGAGACAGGCAGATTTTACCTTCACTGTATTCACTTCTGACAGACTCCAGTTGACTGGCTGTAACCAGAAAAACAGATACAGACAGGTGGACATAGTTGTTAAACAGCCTTTTTTACCGCCACAAAATTTTGTAGAGAAATACGGGAGGTAGAGTTCACCTGTCCCTGCTGGACGGCCTGTTTTAGTCGGGACCGAGTCATCTTAGGCTCCTGATGGAAAACACAAAGATATTGAAACAAACAGACAGGGAGAGAGACAGACAGGCAGACAGAGGGGAAGTCAGACAGGGACCTGACTCCAGATCTGAGTCCAGGACAAGAAAACATGAAGACTCACAAACATGGGCAGGTCCTGAGTGTCTCTGATGGCAGCTTTCATCATGGCCACCACATGCTCATGGGTAATAACCTCCTGATGCAAGACACAAGGTCAGGTCAGGGTTAGTGTGTTCACACATACACTGCGTTAATACACACACGTGTGTGTGTGTGTGTGTGTGTGTGTGTGTGTGTGTGTGTGTGTGTGTGGATGCTCACATGTAGGATTGTGCGCACATTGCTGGTTGTCAGGTTGTGTTGTTTAGACTTCCTGTCCAGATCAATGTCTAGTCGTCCAAGTTCATCCTCACTGGAGTCATTTGTCTCCATAGCAACCATATCATCCACCATTATCACCCCACCAACGGAGACCGAAGAATCCTGTGTCATGGGTGAACATCTGGTCTGTCTGCTCGTCTGTCCGTCTATCCTCTGATATTTAAACCGCACGGGACAATTTTCTTCTGTTGGATGCTGTCTGTTGGTCCACTGAAACGCAGTGAGAAGGATAATCAATACCTCAATGATCATTACAGCTGATCACATGTTATAGTGAAAGATGACAAATCAGGTCTGGTTATCTGACCAAGATTATATGAAACAGGTTAACTGACCAAGCTGAACCCTTCCAGATTATTTTATCCAGGTTAACTAGCTGACTCAGGTTAACTGAGCCCGGTTAGGTCGAGCGGCTGTGGAGTTAACCCCCCCACAAAACACCAACAGATTCACGTCTTCACAGAACAGAAGTTTGTTTAACATTGAGCCTCCTTTAGCTAGCAGCTAACGTTAGCCAGGTTAACGCAGTCTGCGCCACTGAGCAGGCGCAGTAGTTGTTCCGCTCTGTGTGTGTTCGTGGTTTGGAAAGATTGGTTCATAGAATCAGAACCATCAACTATCAGAAAACTCACCCTGAGGTTGATATCGGCGGCCATCACTCACCCCGGACGTTATCTCTGCTATCTCTGTTAGCTTTGTTAGCTTCGTTAGCCCTGTTCCGCCAACAATGATAACACATCCGCCCCGAATCCTTCACAATAAAAGCGGAGAGTCCTTCCACGGACAAATGTGAAAGAGTCCCAGGTGAAATAACTTCTGGAAAATTGGGACAAATCTTTCTATATTATAGATAAAGCAATTTCTTATTAATGTAATGAAATAATGAAACAAAATCAGACTGTTTGAACAGCTCTTCATCTCAGGTTCATTCTCTCATCCATCCATTTCATCAAGCTCATTTATTCCATAATCACCAAGTTTTCTGCTTTTTAAAAAGTTGGATAAATACAGATGTACCCCAATAAACACTGTAAACGTGGATTCAAGTGCTACAGGCCATTATTATTAATATTATTATCCTGGAAAACAAGACTACAGTTAACAATTTAAGGTTTCATTACTTTTTTTTTTTCGTTGTGCTGCTATAGGCCTAAACTGCTGGGAGAGCCCCCCCATGTTCATCCCACCCTTCCTGTCTCTTCCTGTCTGAATCATCTCTGCTCCAACAGGTTCCCTTTAGTTATCAGTCCCTCCCACTGTGACCTCTTCTTCTCCTGATAATATTTACTGCAGCACATTTAGAACAAGCTGGTTTCATCAGTCAGCTGGATGTTTTCTGGATGTTCAGTTTGTATCTTCATGTCATCTTCTCTCTCCATCCCTCTACAGAGTCCCCCCCCTCCTCTCCTTCAGGCTCTCTCTCTCTCTCTCTCTCTCTCTCTCTGCCCCCCCATCTCTCCCTCTGTCAACCCAACCAGTGAAGGCAGATACCCCCCCCTCCCTGAGCCCAGTTCTGCCCCAGGTTTCTGCTTCTGAAAGGAAGTGTGTCTCTCCAAAAGCTCCATACAAAGTTTGGTCTGGACCTGCTCTCTGTGTGAAGAGCCTTGATGGAACTTTATGATTTGGAGCCATAGAAATAAATTTGATTTGAAATCAATGTAAAAGAGGATCAGTAACCTTGAAAATCAGCTTTGCTCCGTATCAATAACTAGATATAAGAGCAGAAGTAACAAAAACATGAAAATGAACAAACTACTTTCAAAAATCTTAGTATAAACATTTCAGGAAACTGGAACTTCCATTTAAATTCATATTTTGTAGTTGCTGCTTTTATCCAAACAAGCTCACAGACACTATTATGACTAGTGTACTACATTATCAATATTCAGCAACACTACACTTCTGCTGGAAACACATGCAATATATTTATTTGTACATATTGATGGATTAAAGCATGTGAGGTATTGCACATTTATGTAAATAAATAAATCTCAGTTAAGAGAGACACAGGAAGTGATCTCATCTCGTCTTTTTAATGTGAAATATGAAACTATAAAATATTGCATAGATACAAATATTTAATGATCATAAAACAGACATTACAAAATATATTGTTGAAAAATGAAGCCACACAAACAGTCTGAACAGGGAATGGGAATTAAACAGGAAGTAGTTCCACAACTTTTAAAAATGCTCCAAAAAAAAAAAAAAAAAAAAAGAGTCCAAACAAAAAAACCACAACTGTGAATTTTCCATCTACGTTACCATGGTGACCAATCAAGATCGCTTTGGGAATCTGGTTTACCAAAATAAAGGGACAGAACCTAACAGGGATAGTGGAGCCTGTTTTTTTTTTTTGTTTCACTACATGGGGGGGGGGGGGGGGGGGGAGGTGAAAAATAATAATAATAATAATAATAATAATAATAATAATAATAATGTTCTGCACACAAGTGGGTTATTGATTACTTATCAGCTCTCATCCCCAGAATCTCTGTCTGCCGGCAGGTGGAGGCAGCACCTCCTCAGATGGCAGGGGGAGGCTGAAGATGGAGCCTGATGCTTCCACAGTGAAGATAAAGTAAATGTTGGCAACCATCATCACCAGACTCGGCAGGAAGGAAAGGCCAAAACCGAAGCCACGAATGCTGCTGCCAAAAGCTGCAGCCACCCAGTAAACCAGCCTGGACACGCAAAACAAACACACCTTCAATGAAAACTGGATAAACTGATCATCTGTCTGGTAGGACAAAACAAATGCTCCTTAACCTCAAACCAAAAGTGAAACATTACAGATTTGATTCCCTAATTTAGTTTTCTCACCGTCCTAAAGCAAAGATGACCGTCAGCAGGGGGACCAGCTTCAGATGCTCCTGATTCAAATACATTGCCATGATGACCAGCTGCAGGAAGTAGATCAGGAAAAGGGAGGTGGAGTCAGAGACAAAGCGGTGGTGGACTGTGACCTCGTGATGCTCCGCCCCCATCTTCTCATCAAATAATGGCCGAGACACACCTAACCGCAAACGAGTGATGCCCAGGACCAGCCAGCCTGAGAGAAGGACAGGTGAGATAAACAGGTGGGTTTCTGGATCTGCCTAATCCTGGTCTTGACCTGGTTTGACCTGAACCTGTTCTCCTAGTCGAAGTGGCCCTCTCACAGTCCCTGACCAACTCTGACCAAGTGTCAGGACCTGAGCTGTTTCTAAAAACCCAAGTTTAAGCCTAGACTCTGGTACATGTAGAGTTGTGCTCAAAGTCAAGACCCCTGAAGACTAGGGTTAGGCCCCTGTGGACCAGTCGAGAGTTCACATCTGGACCAGTTTGTTATTCATGAACCTGACAGTAACAAAAACACTCAGATGTATACAAACAGACAAAAACTGAACCGACGAGTCAGTAAAGTTTATTCTGTTTGATGATGTTCAACTTTTGGGAAACTGTTTCTAGCTTCATCTGCACATCAAACAGCGGCAACACATTTGTACTAAATCTCACTGACATTTTCATTTTCAGGATCTCTCAGGACATTGAGCCTGGAGCATCTGGACTTGTAGGTTTTCATCCAAGAGCCTTCATGAGTTCTGTCTTACCAGGGGACAGGTGGTTAGCCTTGCTTATTAACTAGGACACCGCCATCACCTGATTTGTTAGTGCTCGTGGTAGTTATGGCAACTTAAGGTCAGGGGCCAATGACTGTTATTGGACTCAAATGAGACCAAGTGTGGCTGGGTTAGTCTCCTTGGAGGTGACATGGATGCCTCCTTCACTCTATCAAACATGTGGACATTGTCCTGAAAGAGTGTGTCGCTTGTCTCTTATATGAAGGGAAACTGCTGACTCTACACCTGATGAGCTGACCCCTCAGGTTGGTTTGTTCTTGTTTGGTTTGATGCTGAAGATCTGTTCATCCCTCACTGCATTAGATTCAAACACCAGGTTGATTTTCTGGATGAGGACTTTTGTCTTTGGACTCAACCAGTTTCTGTCAAAGAGCATTTTTGGTTGAAGAACAGTCCAGTTGTCCTAAATTCCACAGAATCAGATTGAGAACCTATAAACATTTTCAGCTGAATTTTATCATCAACAGAAAATGACCAAAGAGCTGCAGAGCAACATTTTTCAAACGTGGCACTAAGTCACACGCCAGTGACCTCAGGGGCCGCTGAGGTCACCAACTGGACATTTCCTCCTAAACAGACAGACAATATTTAGATTAAGTGCAGAATGATGATAATTTTGAATTTTCATGTCTCAGCTAAAACTAACACTTCATGAAGTGATGGAACAAAAGTCCTGAGTGAAAACTGATCCAGATGAGTCTGAAGCCAGAGTGAAGACATCCTGAACACCGAACACAGACAAGAATCTGACCTACCTGGTTGACCTGATCTGACTGATGTCAGACACAGGTGAGGCAGCGGCACCAGGCAGGCGATTGTTGTACTCACCAAGGATAACAGGGATGGCAGCAAACACAGAGCAGCGCACAGTGTAGATGAGCTTGATGGGGGCACCATCTAACATGGGGGCATCAAAGGGGAGGAACACATAGCCCCCCCACACCAGGAAGGGGAAGAAGATTGCTGATGTCACCAGGGACACACTCATTTTCAAGATGTCCCTACTCGGACAACCACACCCACCTGAGAAAGTAAGAGAGAGGTTAAACTCCACCCCCAGGAGAGAAACTGTCTTTCCCCCACCCACCTAAGAGAAACAGTGATTAAACACTGAGGTATGACAGCAGGTAGAAGGGGAGGAGAGGTATATTTACATCCGGCAGGAGGCGCGTTTTCAGTCCACTCATACTGATAGCCATGTTGGTTGTAGTCCTGAGGCACTTGAGGACCCAGGAAGGGACTCTTCTCTGACTCCATTTCCCAGAATACCTCGCTTTCTCTTGGTGAAGAGGGGGAGGGAAACGCTGTGAGTGCTGGACTGAACACCTGAGCTGCTTTCTCTGGCAGGTGGTTCTCTGCAGGTTCCTCTTCCAGGTGTGTCCTCATCTCCACCCCCTCATCTTCACTTGCCCCTCCCTTCTTCATCTCCTCCACCATCAGCTGTTTCTCACTCTCTGTCCAACTGGCTGCCTCACTTGACCTCATAGTCATCCTGTCACCTTTACCCGTCTGTCCACCTGTCTGTCTTTGTCCCAGCCACGGCAGAGTGCTGGACTCCATCGTGGCTGCCATCTTCATCACCACACTGTCTTCCATGTGGTCACCTGACTGGGGTCTGCGGTTTGTCAGAGGGAACAGAGGACAGATGTTGGTCAGTGGTGAATAAACAGCATTTAGTGATACAGACTTTACATAAACACGGGCACAGCAGATGCTCTGGTCCTCACAGAGATCTGGATCAGCACCATGGAATCATTCTGGGTCAGAAAGACCTGGATCAGCAGGAGGGACCAAATTCAGGAGGGGCACTGTAGCTTCCAATGTGTGAACATCCAGTATAGCATGTGACCTTTGACCTTGGGACCTCAGAACTTATTGACATGATTTAATAATCGATACCAACAGATCAAATTGACGTTGCTGATCAATTTGTGCGATTCGTCACTTTACGTCCGCAATTAAACCCAGCTCCAGCCTCCAGCTCTGACGTCATTCGGACTTTAGCATGGCAGCTGTCACGTATTTCAGATGAAGCAACAGAATCAAAATAAACTCAAATCAGATGGTCTACAGACGAGTAGCAGGCTTAGACGTC
Source organism: Remorina albescens (assembly GCA_034769265.1). Taxonomy (NCBI): domain Eukaryota; kingdom Metazoa; phylum Chordata; class Actinopteri; order Carangiformes; family Echeneidae; genus Remorina; species Remorina albescens. The sequence continues at coordinate 72,871 of CM068486.1, forward strand.
ATCATATCCGGCATTATCGATGACCTCAAGAGTATCGGTAATCACGATGACAGAAAACCTGTCGATCGAACTGATCAACAGTTAGCTTCGGGCTAACATGCTAACACAGACATCACACTGACCTTAAAGTTAATTAATCCAGAGTTTATAGATTCAGGATTAGAGTCTGATCGACTCGACGTTTTCCGCCTTTTCTTCTTCTGTTGTTGTTGTTGTTGTTGTGAAACACTCCGGAAGTTCAGGTGAGCTCACGTCAGGTGAAGTTCTCTTAAAGGAGACGTCTGCTGGAAAGCCCCGAAGACATCACAGACATGACATATATACACCGATCAGGCATAACGCTGACAGGTGAGGTCAATAACTCTGATTATCTCTTCATCATGGCACCTGTTAGTGTGTGTGTGTGTGTGTGTGTGGGGGGGGGGGGTCCTCAAAGTTGGTGTTAAAAAATTAACAAGCATCAGGATTTCAGAGAGTTTGAAAAGGACCAAATTATGATGGCTGGAGGACTGGATCAGAACGTCTCCAAAACTGCAGCTCTGTGGGGGGTTCCTGGTCTGCAGGGGTCCAGATCCATCAGAAGAGGTCCAAGGAAGGAACAGCGGTGAACCAGCGTCAGGGTCACAAAAGGTCAAGGCTCACTGATGTACGTGGAGAACGAAGGCTGACCGGTGAGGTCCGATCAAACAGACGAGCTCCTGCTGCTCAGATTACTAATGAAGTTCATGCTGGTTCTGATAGAAAGCTGTCCGACGAAGGCAAGACGGCAGAAGCAACAACAAATTTCAGGTGTTGACTTGGCCTCCAAATTCCTCAGATCTCAGTCCAATCACGCATTTGTGGGATGTGCCGGACAAACAAGTCTGAACCATATAACTTACAGGACTCTGTTGAGGACGTTCTATGACACTGTAGTTGCATCTGCCATGTTCTATGCTGTATATAAATGTAATATATATATACTTTTTTAACCATATCATGCACATATTTCCACTGTAGAGTCATTCATAATGCATACTGCATATTTTTCTCCATATAGTATCTCTGTTCTTTCTGTTTTTCTGTGCTGAATATTGTGTTATTTCTTTGATTTGTAATTATATTTAAATTTTTTCTCTATTCTGTCTGTACAGGGCTGTGGTAACGTGTAAATTTTCCTAAGAGGGATCAATAAAATGTCATCTTATCTCACTTAAAGGATATGCTGCTAACATCTTGCTACAGATACTGAAGCACACCTTTAGGGGTCCAATGGAGTCCAGACATCGATGGGTCGAAGCTGTTTTGGCAGCAAAAGAAGAACTAACACATTATGAGACAGGTTGTCATAATGTTAAACCTGATCAATGTGCCTTTACTAGATACAAATCCTTTTTTCATTGATCTTCTACCTCTGATCCGTTTCCAGGTCACGGGGGGTCCTGGAGCCAATCCTAGCTCACTCTGGGCGAGGGCGGGGTCACCCTGGACAGGTCTCCAGTCCATCACAGAGACCAACAACCACTCACACTCACACTCAGACCTACGGACAATTTAGAGTCACCAATGAACCCAAACATGATGTCTTTGGTGGGAGGAAACATGGAGACTCCACACAGAAAGGCCCCAGGCCGGGAACCGAACCCAGGACCTCCTTGTTGTGGGGAAACAGAGCTAACCACTGTGACACTGTGCTGCTCTAAATGCCAATAATATAAATATAAATATTTATATATAGTAGATGTTTTGTTTTGATGTGGGTTAAAGAGTTGAAGACTTAACAAAGTAAACAAACACCAGAAAAACAGAAACATGTGTGTACGTGTCACTAATGTAACTGATTCAAATGTTGCTGCAGCAAAGATTTGTGTGACGTGTTTATTTATTTCTCTTAATCAAGGCAGGTCCAGAGTCTCCTTGGCTGAATGAGGTAGGAGACAGAAAGGAGTTGCGCTCTTTTCCTCAGTTCCTTTCCTCAGCTCTTTTCCTCAGTTCCTTTCCTCAGTTCCTTTCCTCAGCTCTTTTCCTCAGTTCCTTTCCTCAGTTCCTTTTCTCAACTCTTTTCCTTGGTACCTTTCCTCAGTTCCTTTCCTCGGTTCCTTTCCTCATTTCCTTTCCTCAGCTCTTTTCCTCAGTTCCATTCCTTGGTTCCTTTCCTCAGTTCCTTTCCTCAGTTCCTTTCCTCATTTCCTTTCCTCATCTCTTTTCCTCAGTTCCATTCCTCGGTCCTTTCCTCGGTTCCTTTCCTCAGTTCCTTTCCTCATCTCTTTCCCTCAGTTCCATTCCTCAGTTCCTTTCCTCAGTTCCTTTCCTCATCTCTTTTCCTCAGTTCCATTCCTCGGTTCCTTTCCTCAGTTCCTTTCCTCAGCTCTTTTCCTCAGTTCCATTCCTCGGTTCCTTTCCTCAGTTCCTTTCCTCGGTTCCTTTCCTCAGTTCCTTTCCTCATCTCTTTTCCTCAGTTCCATTCCTCGGTCCTTTCCTCGGTTCCTTTCCTCAGTTCCTTTCCTCATTTCCTTTCCTCATTTCCTTTCCTCAGTTCCATTCCTCGGTTCCTTTCCTCATTTCCTTTCCTCATTTCCTTTCCTCATTTCCTTTCCTCATCTCTTTTCCTCAGCTCTTTTCCCCAGTTCCTTTCCTCGGTTCCTTTCCTCATTTCCTTTCCTCAGCTCTTTTCCTCAGTTCCATTCCTTGGTTCCTTTCCTCAGTTCCGTTCCTCATTTCCTTTCCTCAGCTCTTTTCCTCAGTTCCATTCCTCCGTTCCATTCCTCCGTTCCTTTCCTCAGTTCCTTTCCTCAGTTCCTTTTCTCAACTCTTTTCCTTGGTACCTTTCCTCAGTTCCTTTCCTCGGTTCCTTTCCTCATTTCCTTTCCTCAGCTCTTTTCCTCAGTTCCATTCCTTGGTTCCTTTCCTCAGTTCCGTTCCTCATTTCCTTTCCTCAGCTCTTTTCCTCAGTTCCATTCCTCCGTTCCATTCCTCCGTTCCTTTCCTCAGTTCCTTTCCTCAGTTCCTTTTCTCAACTCTTTTCCTTGGTACCTTTCCTCAGTTCCTTTCCTCGGTTCCTTTCCTCATTTCCTTTCCTCAGCTCTTTTCCTCAGTTCCATTCCTTGGTTCCTTTCCTCAGTTCCTTTCCTCAGTTCCTTTCCTCATTTCCTTTCCTCATCTCTTTTCCTCAGTTCCATTCCTCGGTCCTTTCCTCGGTTCCTTTCCTCAGTTCCTTTCCTCATCTCTTTTCCTCAGTTCCATTCCTCGGTTCCTTTCCTCAGTTCCTTTCCTCAGTTCCTTTCCTCAGTTCCTTTCCTCATCTCTTTTCCTCAGTTCCATTCCTCGGTCCTTTCCTCGGTTCCTTTCCTCAGTTCCTTTCCTCAGTTCCTTTCCTCAGTTCCTTTCCTCATTTCCTTTCCTCAGTTCCATTCCTCGGTTCCTTTCCTCATTTCCTTTCCTCATTTCCTTTCCTCATCTCTTTTCCTCAGCTCTTTTCCCCAGTTCCTTTCCTCGGTTCCTTTCCTCATTTCCTTTCCTCAGCTCTTTTCCTCAGTTCCATTCCTCGGTTCCTTTCCTCAGTTCCTTTCCTCATTTCCTTTCCTCATCTCTTTTCCTCAGTTCCATTCCTCGGTTCCTTTCCTCAGTTCCGTTCCTCATTTCCTTTCCTCAGCTCTTTTCCTCAGTTCCATTCCTCGGTTCCTTTCCTCAGTTCCTTTCCTCAGCTCTTTTCCTCAGTTCCATTCCTCGGTTCCTTTCCTCAGTTCCTTTCCTCATTTCCTTTCCTCAGCTCTTTTCCTCAGTTCCATTCCTCGGTTCCTTTCCTCAGTTCCGTTCCTCATTTCCTTTCCTCAGCTCTTTTCCTCAGTTCCATTCCTCGGTTCCTTTCCTCAGTTCTGTTCCTCATTTCCTTTCCTCAGCTCTTTTCCTTGGTACCTTTCCTCAGTTCCATTCCTCGGTTACTTTCCTCAGTTCCTTTCCTCAGTTCCTTTCCTCAGCTCTTTTCCTCAGTTCCATTCCTCGGTTCCTTTCCTCAGTTCCTTTCCTCAGTTCCTTTCCTCAGTTCCTTTCCTCATCTCTTTTCCTCAGTTCCATTCCTCGGTCCTTTCCTCGGCTCCTTTCCTCAGTTCCTTTCCTCATTTCCTTTCCTCATTTCCTTTCCTCGGTTCCTTTCCTCATTTCCTTTCCTCATTTCCTTTCCTCATTTCCTTTCCTCATCTCTTTTCCTCAGCTCTTTTCCCCAGTTCCTTTCCTCGGTTCCTTTCCTCATTTCCTTTCCTCAGCTCTTTTCCTCAGTTCCATTCCTTGGTTCCTTTCCTCAGTTCCGTTCCTCATTTCCTTTCCTCATCTCTTTTCCTCAGTTCCGTTCCTCATTTCCTTTCCTCAGCTCTTTTCCTCAGTTCCATTCCTCGGTTCCTTTCCTCAGTTCCTTTCCTCTTTTCCTTTCCTCAGCTCTTTTCCTCAGTTCCATTCCTCGGTTCCTTTCCTCAGTTCCTTTCCTCATTTCCTTTCCTCAGCTCTTTTCCTCAGTTCCATTCCTCGGTTCCTTTCCTCGGTTCCTTTCCTCAGTTCCTTTCCTCATTTCCTTTCCTCAGCTCTTTTCCTCAGTTCCATTCCTCCGTTCCATTCCTCCGTTCCTTTCCTCCGTTCCTTTCCTCAGTTCCTTTCCTCA
>CM068486.1:82500-105000 GCA_034769265.1 Remorina albescens
TGAATACCACATCTCTGTGTTCAGAACAAGGAGAAGCAGCGGCTGAAGGAGAGAGAGAAGGAGGCCAGAGAGAGAGAGGCCAGGTCGAGTAACGGTCACCTGTTCACGTCACTGACGGTGTCGTCGACCACGCTGTGTTCGTCCTGCAACAGGAGCATCACAGCCAAAGAGGCGCTGAGCTGCCCGGGTACGACTGCACAGTCACAGGACAAAGGGGTGCATACAACAAGTACACAAGATACATATAACATCTACACATCTACACAACATATGTAAACAACACGTATACAATCTACACACACAACACAAACAACATATACACAACATGTACGCACCATAAATACAACGAGAAACGTGTACAACATATACACAAAATATATGTACATTACATCTAAACACTCAGACCACAATCACACACATATACATGAACACATTGTTGTTATTTATATATATTTGTGTTTCAGAAGGCTTTGTTGGTCCAACAACAACAAACCAACAGACTGAGACACAGACAGCACTTAATCCTCCTCACAATGAACAGATGTTCATGTTCAGATTAACACACAAGCACACACACACACACACACACGGTGTCAGTCTATTGTTTTACCACAATGACGACTGACTGACTATGTGTGTGTGTTTCTGTATTTATGTGTGTGTGACCCCATTGACCTACATTTTGATTGGCTGCTGGGCTGGACCCTGAGAACTGGGTCAAGGGGACACATGTGGCAGTGTGTATTTAATGTGTGTACATGTGTGTATCATTGTGTGTCAGTGGTGAAAGAGGAATAATGTGGACTTGAGGTTTTTGAGCAGGTCCTGGGAATCCTTCTGGAACACAGACTTGGCAGTGTGAACCTGGTTCACATGTTTTGGATCAGAATATTAATGATAGAAAATTGGGGCGTGTAAACATGATGTCAGTGTCATCACTCCTTGTAGTGATGAACCAGTCTCACTGCTGATATAATAACACAACATGCATTTCAGTGTCAGGTGAGTGAAGGCTGAACCCGATCTGAATGAACCAATCAGGCTTCTTTGTTCAAGTCAATCAGGAAACAGTCCCTACCTGTCTGCCTACCCTTCTGTATTCCTACCTGACTGTCTCTACCTGTCTGTCTCACAGCCTGCAATGTCACCATCCACAACCGCTGCCGGGACAGTCTAGCCAGCTGTGCAAAGATGAAACAGAGGGTAAGACCTGTCTGTCTGTGTGTCTCTACTGATGACCTGTCTGTCCTTCCCTGCTACCTGTCCAACTGCCTGTCTGTCTCTCCCTAATAGCAACAGAAGTTGTCGATGGTCAGAAACAGCTCAGCTCTGCAGAATGTCGCCCTGCGGAACAAAAGTGAGCCCAAACGCTTTTAACCTGTCCGTCCCTTGTCTTCCTGTCTGTCTCTCTTGCTGCCTGTCTGTCTGAAACACACTGTTGAGTTGCATCATGGGATGTGAATGACCAATACTCTGTCTCACCCTTAGCTCCAATGATGAAAGAGCGTCCAAGCTCGGCCATCTATCCGTCTGACAGTCTCCGTCAGTCACTCCTCGGGTCCAGACGAGTCCGCTCTGGACTGTCACTCGCCAAGAGCGTCTCCACGAATAACATCGCAGGGTGAGACCGAGCTCTGATCCAATTGGCTGTTGTTCCCCATCAGTGAAAAGGTTTTTGTGAAGTCAGAACAAAACGTTCGGTAGAACATAGCTCTACTGTGCTCTGTCTGTCTCTCAGGGGGTCTAATGACTCTGCTGGTCTCAGGAGGATTCTGTCTCACCTGTCTATCTCTCACCTGTCTGTTATTTAGAGGTTCTGAGGATTCTGCCGGTCTCAGGAGGATTCTGTCTCAGTCCACAGAGTCTCTGAACTTCAGGAGTAGGACTTTGTCCATGGAGTCTCTGACAGACGAAGGTGGGTTCAGCACAGGGATCAATGTGTGTCTGTGTTGTTTGTTGTGTGGTTTAATGCATGTGATGTATGCATGTGTGTGTCTGTGTTTAAGTGAGTGGTGGTGGTGGAGCCCCCTGCTGGAGCAGCTTCAGATATTAAAGTGTGTTGTGTTGTGTTGTGTCTGTGCGTGTAGGGGAGTGGTGGTGGAGCCCCCTGCTGGAGCAGCTGCAGATGGATGGCAGTTGTGTTCAGGCTGACAGTTGGAGTTTAGCTGTGGAGCCACAATTTCTGCAAACGCTACACAAAGACCTGATCAGACAACAGGACGTCATCTACGGTCTGTACACAAAACACAGAGATGCACATCCAAGACAAACAACACAGATGTGTAAAACCACACTGACAAATCACAACACAGAGGTTACTTCCTGTAAAACCCCCCGAGCCTCCACTCACCTGGTGTCACTCTAACTTCGATCAAAACAGAAACATTTTGAACCACTTTTCACTTTCTGTGTGAACAGATTGATTCCTGAGGTTTCACTGAGAAGATTCAGTGACACATGGAGACACACGGGGCAGCACGGTGTCACAGTGGTTAGCTCTGTTTCCCCACAACAAGGAGGTCCTGGGTTCGGTTCCCGGCCTGGGGCCTTTCTGTGTGGAGTCTCCAAAGACATCATGTTTGGGTTCATTGGTGACTCTAAACTGTCCGTAGGTCTGTCTGTCTCTGTGATGGACTGGAGACCTGTCCAGGGTGACCCCGCCCTCACAGAGTGAGCACACCGTGACCCGGGAAACAGATAAAGTGGTTGAATATGAATGAATGAATGGAGACACACATGGAGACAACATCACACTGAACTCTTGGTCTAGACCTCCTCTATATGTAAAGTGCCTCGATGTAACTATGTTATGATTTGGCGCTATACAAATAAATCTGATTTGATTTGATTTGATTTATGGTCTTTGACTCTGTCTGTTGCCATGGTGCTCTCTCTATCTATCTGTTAACATGGCATTGACGGATTCACGTAGATGAACCAATGTCTCTCTCTCAGAACTGATCCAGACAGAGTTTCACCATGTCCGCACACTGCGAATCATGGAGGGGGTGTACCGGCGGGGGATGTTGGAGGACGTGATGCTGGAGGCGGGTGTGGTTCACACCATCTTCCCCTGCCTGGACCAGCTCCTGGAGCTCCACTCCAGCCTCCTGTCAGAGCTGCTGAACAGGAGGAAAGAGGGGCTGATGGAGGGCAGCTCCAACAACTTCACTGTCCGCAGGATCGGAGACCTGCTGCTCCGACAGGTTGGGTGTCCCCGCATGACCTCACTAATGATCTGTGACCTCTCTAATGACCTGTGACCTCACTAATGACCTGTGACCTGTGTGTACAGTTTTCAGGACAGTGTGCTGATGACATGAAGAAACTTTACTCTGAGTTCTGCAGTCGACATCCAAAAGCTGTAAAACTCTACAAAGATGTTATGACCAGAGACCGACGACTGCAGCAGTTCATCAGGGTGAGGACCAGGACCAGGGTTATTCAGATGTAGACCTGGTGACGTAGTTACAATAAGTCTGGATTCATTTCAGGTCTGGTTTAAACTGATCGTAACTGTGGTAAAACAGACCTGGTATATCTGTGCCTGTGTTTGTCCCATAATTCTCAGCGTGTCTGTCGTGGTCCTCTGCTGCGTCGCCATGGCGTCCAAGAGTGCATCCTGCTGGTGACCCAACGAATCACAAAGTACCCCGTGCTTATCCAACGAATCCTTGACAACACCAAAGGTGACCTCTGACCTCTGATCATTTCTGACTTCTGATAACCTCCGACCTGTGGTGTGACCATGTCCTTGTGACCTCCTGCAGGCAGCGAGGAGGAAGTGCAGACTTTGAGCCAGGCTCTGCGCCTCCTCAAGGACCTCATAAGCTCAGTGGACCAGGAGGTCCTGGAGCTGGACCGGACCAGGAGATTGCAGGAGATCCAGGCCCGTCTGGACCCCCGGGCCCAGGCTGAGGTCCAGGGAGGAGGAGTGTTCAGAGGAGGAGAGCTGCTCCGGAGGAAACTCCTCCACGAGGGGTCGTTCCTATGTAAAGTCCAGGGCTCCAGGATGAAAGGTAGAGGAGGACAGTTGCTCATCCCCTGTTCACCCGATCCAGCTGTTTATTCTTTTTTACACCTCACTTTGCGGGTGGAGCTTACAGTTGTTCCCATGTCTCTGTGTCCAGATGTGCTGGTCTTGCTGATGTCAGATATTCTGGTTTTCCTTCAGGAGAAGGATCAGAAGTTCACCTTCGCCTCACTGGTGAGTCCATGTCCCAGCCTTCTCTTCCTAAGTCTCAAATCAGACCAGATGTCACTGAACCCCAGAGACCAGGTCTAGTTTAGAGCTAGTTTTTCGCTCAGTCTTTGACTCACCCTGACTGACCCCTCATGTTCAGAGTGCAAATTGTAACAGATGGCGTCTGATGATGTCATGAAGTAACCAGGGATCATGGGAGTTGTGTTCATTACTTTGTGTCACCCATGTTTCTACCTGTTTTCATCATTCTGTCCACTCTCTGTCCTCTCAGGACAAATCTCCGGTGGTGTCTCTGACTAACCTGATTGTCAGAGATGTGGCCAATCAGGAGCGAGGGATGTACCTGCTCAGCGCCTCAACTCCTCCAGAGATGTACGAGCTTCACGCTACATCAAAAGATGACCGGAGGACCTGGATGATCCGGATCCAGCAGGCTGCTCTCAGGTCAGTCCTGTGGTACTGTAGTCCTGTAGTCCTGTAGTCCTGTAGTCCTGTAGTGCTGTAGTCCTGTAGTCCTGTAGTCCAGTAGTGCTGTAGTGCTGTAGTGCTGTAGTCCTGTAGTCCAGTAGTGCTGTAGTGCTGTAGTCCTGTAGTCCTGTAGTCCAGTAGTGCTGTAGTCCTGTAGTCCTGTGGTCCTGTAGTCCTGTAGTCCTGTAGTGCTGTAGTCCTGTAGTGCTGTAGTCCTGTAGTCCTGTGGTCCTGTAGTCCTGTAGTCCAGTAGTCCTGTAGTCCTGTAGTCCTGTAGTGTTGTAGTCCTGTAGTGTTGTAGTCCTGTAGTCCAGTAGTGTTGTAGTCCTGTAGTCCTGTAGTCCTGTAGTGCTGTAGTCCTGTAGTCCTGTGGTCCTGTAGTCCTGTAGTCCAGTAGTCCTGTAGTCCTGTAGTCCTGTAGTCCTGTAGTCCTGTAGTGTTGTAGTCCTGTAGTCCAGTAGTGTTGTAGTCCTGTAGTCCTGTAGTGCTGCAGTCCAGTAGTCCTGTAGTCCAGTAGTGTTGTAGTCCTGTAGTGCTGCAGTCCAGTAGTGTTGTAGTCCAGTAGTGCTGTAGTCCAGTAGTGCTGTAGTCCAGTAGTGTTGTAGTCCAGTAGTGCTGTAGTCCAGTAGTCCAGTAGTGCTGTAGTCCAGTAGTGTTGTAGTCCTGTAATACTGTTGTTCTCCTGTTTTCTTCAGTTCTCCACCCAGAGACGAGTTTCCTCTGATTGAGACTGAAGACAAAGCCTTATTACGGAGACTCAGAGGTACTGCCCCCCCACCCCGCAACTTTCGCTCTCTTCTTATTGTGACTTTGAAGCAAAGTTTATGAAGTATCTCCTTGCGCCCCCTGTCTCCCCCAGCTGATATCCAGCAGAAGGACAGGGAAGTCCTGGAGCTCCTGCAGGAGCGTGTGACTCTGTTTTCTGACCTGGTAGAGGCAACAGGAAAAGGAGAAGAGGAAGAAGAAGAGCAGGGGGTGGTCCTGAACTCCTCCTCCTTCAGGACCTCCTCTAGCTCCTCCTCCTGCAGGAACCTGTTCCGGGCCAACACCCCTCACGCTCCTCGGGCCGAGCCACTCCTCACCGCCGCCATTGCTGAAGGTGGAGCCTTGTGAATCATTTAAGTGGGTGGAGCTTTGATGGACTGCTGAACTAAACCTGTCTCTGTGTTTCAGTGGACAAACTGACAGAGCTACTGTTAGAGGCCAACATCCAGAGGTCCACCGTAACCAATTCCAACCAGGAGATCAGCAGTGAGTCATCCCATCTAAAGCATTTCCTTAGTGATGGGCGCTTCCCCCTGTTGTTTACCTGTCTCTGTACCTGTCTCTCTTTCAGATGGAGACTCTGGATCTCTGAATGGTTCCTCAAAGGTACGTTTAGTCAATCTGAGTTTATTCTGAAATCATAGCAGTAATTTTATCTTGTATGTGTTTTTTTCTTTTAACATTAACATATTAAAGGAATTCTGTTTCCTGCAAATGTTTACCGAGTGTCTGATCTTCACTTTCAATGACAAAAAGGAAACTATCAAAATTTAGAGCCCAGCTGTCTCTGAAGAAAATTTGAAGTTGAGTTTTTAAATGTTAGTTTCTGTTTCTCAGGACAAAAATGGGAACCAGCTGCAAGAACGAACCTTCAACCAGGTAACAAACACTTGCTTTCCTCTGATCATAGATCAGCAGGGATAGTCTTTCATTTTCCTTTATCCTCACTCAGACATCAATCCGTCATTGTGTAGAAGCCTACGTCTTCACATCTTTATGTTCAATGTTCCTCAAACTGCACACTACAAATACTGTGTTCCAGCTGTTATCTGACTGAGTTTTCGTGCAAACAGAGCAGTTTTTAACAGCTGACATCTGCCATTTTCACAGCAAGTCCGTCAGCGGTTGGTAAATCTGAGTATCCAGCTTCATGCCCTACAGGTCAGTGTTGTCCTTTGATCATTACATGTTTGTTATCCATAGTGATGATGAGAATAATGTGATTACATCACTGTCACTGACTCCACCACCAGGCTGCTGTGATTCGTCAAGACTCAATTTTGGAGCTGTCCGTCAGTACAGGTCCCACCCTCACAACTATCCAAGGCTCGAGCCCCGCCCCTGGCCCTCGACTCAGTCGGTCAGTGTCGCGGGACACAGGGCTGGACGCCAACGCGGAGGCTGCGCTGCTGCGGCGGCAAGTGGAGCTCCTGCAGGAGGAAGTGACACGGCTGCGCCTGAGGCAGGATGAGCCTGACAAAGAAAGAGTGGAGCCAGGGGGCAGGAGGAGAGCCAATGGAGGGATGAGTGATGTCATTAAGGAGCAACAGGTAGATTTGGGTGGAAAATGAATTAAATTCATTAGTTTTTCTTTTTTGCTTTGTTCTCGACACTAAACTCCTTCCTTTCTACTGAGATATTACTGTATGTAATGTTGAAAACATCTGTCCTGATGTTCCAGTCTGATACCCCTTGTACCTGTCCAGGTGAGCAGGAGGAGGGGCAGCAGGGAATTGGAGTCCAGCTCTCTTTCCCCACGGGCCAGTCAGGATCCAGTGGACCAATTAGACGGCGTCCAGGAAGGAAATGAGGAGGAAGAGGAGGAAGTGATGAAGATCTCCCCTCGCTCTGACAGTCCCAGGGGTCGGTATCAGATTGAGTGATTGATTATTATGAAGCATTAAGTTCATCAGTAACATGATGACAGTGTCATGTTACACTGAAGTATGTCATAATTGACGGGTGCAATGTAAGATGGTCACCATGGTAACCTGTGACCTCTGACCTGTCAGACTTGCAGGACATCCCTGAGGAGACTGAGTGTGGAACTGACCCCAGTTAACATCATCACACCTCCACCTGATGAACCAAAGGGACTGCTGATGTAACTGTGATGTCACCAAGATGTCACTTAGCTGGAACTGATGTCATTTCCTGTTTTACAGAAGCTTTTGATCTCCACAATATTTTTCTGAATGTCACTATAAACAGCATATAACCATGTGACCTGTTTACATCATCATGCCAGCTGGAGCCCTGGCAACAAACGTGTTCATGGATGGGATTTATGAAGGCGAGGAGGGGTTGGGGGTTGTGGGGGGTTGGGGGCCTTCATTGCACCAGTCTCCTTCAGATGCACAGTCTTGATCCTCTTCTCTGTCTCAGGGTGAAATCCTGCTGCTGCCTTCTGCTGCCTCCCCTGAGTGTCTCCATGTTTGAGTCTTTGAACGTCATAGTTGCTGAGAGTTTGGGTTGCTAGGTCTGAATTATGGACAGATTTAAAATGATCAAGCGATCAAGGTTTTTTTTCAGAATTCCAATTGATCAAAATTATGTTTGAAAGATTACATCAGTTTTCTGATATTTGTAACTTTTGGTTTCCATTTTCATGACACTTGGAACATATTGTATGAAGGAAAAGTGGAACCTCACCCACTGCTGTCCCCTAACAATGTGGACCAATGACAGAGTAAGTTGGCTATGATGTCAGGACTGTAGTGTGGTTAGTGTGAAGCAGAACAATTAAAACTCAAATATGAAGCACACACTACATTACCCAGAATGCCTTCGGATACCAACCTGCAGTGTGCAATTTAGTTGCTATATGCCGTACAGTCTAGTTGAACACAGACTCTGTACGGTGAATGGTGTTTATTTATATATTACCTAAAACTAAAAGTAGTTGAAATGTCAGATGTTGAGATGATGAGCAGAGAGAAAAGTTTCTTCCAATGAATTTGATGTTTTTAAAGGTTCACGGGGTGGGGAGGTACTACAGCTATTGGTTTGGGTCTTTATTGGGGCAGGGTGTTTATAGTAATGAGTAGATGATAACAGTGCTGTAAAAAATTAATCTGTTTATTGAGCTGAGATCACTGCTGAAGAGGGCTGTCTGTTAGCATGTTAGCATGACTGAAGAACCTGAATGTGTTCTGTCTTCTGATTGGCAGCTCATTATTTGCTGTTTTTATTGATCACAATTGTTTCACTTCACCTCAGCCACTGAGTGCAAGGAGCTTAAATTCAGAACTAGGTCAGGACCAGAACCAGAACCAGAACCAGGTCTGTCTGTGATTTCCAGGTCAGACAGCAGTCTGGTGTTCAGACTGAGCTCATTAAGCTTCTCTTTCTGTATCTTATACGAACCAGTAGAAATGTCAGTGTTTGTTGGATAAAGGTTTGATGAGAGGAGATTTCTGCTTTTTATGCTTTGACTGTGTTGTCTATAAATCTAATCAGCTGGATGATGAAAGCTGCTGTTTCTTCTTATGAGCATCACTTGTATTTACAATGGGAGAAATAAAAAAAAGTTGATGTGGTCAGTACTTATGTTGCTTAACACACGGGTTTATACCCTTTAACACCCAAGTACATAAAATTGTGATATTCACCCCTGTAGAAATATTATTGTATCAGTCCCAATAATGAATGCAGCGAGTTTTACCTTTTGGGTTGTTTTTATTTTTCTGCTCTTTTGGAATGAATTTATAGATGACTTTATTCAAACGGGTTATATTTTTGACACAAACTGAACATTTACTGAATAATTCAAGCGACGTTTGCTTTGGAAGAAGTTGTGATTACGTCACTTCCTTTGGAGGGAATTTAACCCGGAAGAGGGTGTGGTCCTGAGTTGGGAGTTGGCTCTACCAGGAAATAGTTCTGAGTCCAGAACAAGAAGCAGGATCGAGAGAATCCAGGAGCAGAAGAGCGAGACTTCTGGGTACCCGCACACCAAAGATCCAGAAACGTCTCAGTTCGTTTGGTGCAGTTTAAACCTAAGACGGTAGCTCCGCTCCGTTAGCCGCTAACAGTTAGCCTGCTGCTAACCGGGAAGTGAGGGGTTCAGGTGAATCGAGCTCGAATCGCAGCTGTGTTTTCCTCAGACGACTCGAACAGGTGAGACAGCTCACACAGGAAGGACTCACATTGCTTCTTTGCTCTGAGCTCTGATATCAAGCTAACAGGCGGCGGTCCGCTGATAGCATCAGGAGCTAACATGCTAACTGCTACGCAGCCTCATGTCAGCACGATCGATATCAAATCGGTCATAACCCACCGATCACACCACCTGAATTTACTGTAAATGTGCCCAGTCAAATTTATTAGGGTGACTATAAATCCAGATTTTAAACACGAGGCTGCAAAAGCAACACGAATAAAGTTTAAATGTTCAGTGACACTAAAAGTTTCACAAACTGGACATGCGGAATGTAAAATAACTCGAAGTGTCTGCTGTTGTTAAACATGTAGTAGAAGAAGAAGATGAGCGGAGGCGTGAACAGCATTGAAGCCGTGAAGAAAAAGATCAAAGTTCTGCAGGAGCAGGCAGAGGATGCAGAGGAGCGAGCAGAGAGGCTGCAGAAGGAGGTGGAGAAGGAGAAGAGATGCAGAGAGGAGGTGCAAACACCTGTAACACACATCTATAACACACAGCTGTACAGGTACTCTGCAGTGTTGGTTTCTGAGGTATAGATCAGGTTTAAGTAGAAACTCTGGGTGTTTATTCGTTAGAGTGAGATCAAGTCTGAGTTGCTGTGGTAACCTGCTGAGCAGTTTTCCCCATTGTGATGCAAATTGTATGAAAGTAAACCGTTGGGTTGCTGATTGTGATGATGGAGACATGACGGTGGCTCTGCTACCTCCTCTGTGTTTTGCAGGCTGAGGGCGAGGTGACATCTCTGGGCCGCCGACTGCAGCTCAGTGAGGAGAACCTGGACCGAGCTCAGGAGAGGTTGGCGACAGCTTTGCATAAACTGGACGAGGTGGAGAAGGCTGCTGATGAGAGTGAGAGGTCAGTCACATGACATTCTGAAACTAACCCTAACCTGACATTCACCTGACGCTCTGACATGAAACGTCACTTGTGAGATGGAAAAAACAACCTACACAGTGGTGATCTTTCACCTGTGCCTCCTTTCAGAGGGATGAAGGTGATAGAGAACAGAGCACTGAAGGATGAAGAGAAGATGGAGCTGTTGGAGGTTCAGCTGAGAGAGGCCAAACAGATTGCGGAGGAGGCTGATCGGAAATATGAGGAGGTCAGATATCATCATCATCATCATCATTATCATTTTAGGTTTCACAATACTACTGCACCTGTAAAGGTATTCTTCCTCATCACAGGTGTGCTCAGATGTCACATGTTTCTGTCTGTGTTTGACTGACAGGTTGCCCGTAAACTGGTCATGGTAGAAGGAGAACTGGAACGAGCTGAAGACAGAGCTGAACAGTCTGAGAGGTCTTACGCACGCACGCACGCACGCACACACACACACACACACACACACACACACACACACACACACACACACACACACACAGTTTCAGGCTGACCTGCACAGTTTACTCTGGGTGAAAATGAATTGATCTAATGGTTATGAACATGTGTCCATGTCCATATCCCTTGCTCTCTGGCCTCAGCTTCATCACACAGGCCTTCATCAGCCTGAGGATGTGTGTGGTGAGGAGGAGGCAGAGACCAGGTGAGACAGGTGATGTCACTGGTCTCTCCACGTCTTTCCAGAGAAAGTCAGTTACTGATCACTACTGTCTTCAGGTGTTGATCAGTTCAGATTGATCATTGGCTAGTTACAGAGATGGTGTGTCACCATTTCCTTATAAGAGTCGCCATGTTGTGGTGGTGATATTTGCAGCCAAAATGCACAGTGGTGATCTCCAGACAACTTCTCCACCACCAGGGGGCGGATATAATTCTGTATAGTGCAGCCAGACACCAGGGGGTGCTGAAAATATAATGTGGCATCAGTGTGTTGTGACCTTGCTCAACTTGAAGGCTGATGATGTCACACTAATGTCTCCTGATTGTAATATTAAAAGCATCCTTAAAAGTCATCAACTTCAGAATTACATCCTCTCTCTGCTGTGATGACATATTGATGAAATTGTTTATTGATATGTGATTGGCTAATGATCCATGATCTCTCACTCCAGGTTTTGTGAATTAGACCAGTGAGTTTAGTGCTGAAGCTACATCTCTAAATCTCAGTTACTTACGTTGCCTGGTTACTACAGTTAAACAGATTACCTCACTGTGATGTCGCTCTGCTTCACTAACAGCTCTTGATCTGATTGCATCCTTCTTTCTCTTTCTTCCTCTCTGTGGTGAGGCTGCTGCATGTCCTATTTACCCGCCTGTCTCTACCTGCCAATCTCTGCACCTGTCCACCTGTCTCTACCCATCTCTATCTTCCTGTCTATCTCTCAACCTGTCTATCAGTAAGGTCCGGAGGTTGGAGGAGCAGTTGAGGAGTTTTGACCAATCTCTGAAGAGCCTACAGGCGTCTGAGGACAAGGTACTGAACGTCACCTAGCCTCCCACTGGTCAATCAAACAAGGACCTCCTACTCCTGACCTCCAGTGACCTCTGACCTGTAGCTGCTGCTTCAGCTCCTCCTCCTCCTGCTGCTGCTGCTCTTTGCATGACCCTAACCTGCCACACACAACTGCAGTGGATACACTGTATATACACCTGACACACAACCACAACCCCTGACTGACCCCTGACCCCTGACATGTCCCCTCTGTTTGATCTGACCTTTGACCTGCAGTAAAAGTCGAGTGTTGGAGGAGGAGCTGAAAACTGTCTTCACTAGTTCAAAGTCTTTGGAGGCCCAGGCTGAGAAGGTAGGGGGTGTGTGTGTGGGGGGGGGCGGGCACTGTGATCAAAGGATGACAGTTGCTGTGGCAACCAGTCTGATCTCTGATCAGATGATGGTCAGGTAAATGTTCATGTGACTGACTGACTGACAGCAAGAAGCCTTGTCTGATTGGCTGTAGTCTGTCCACCTGCCTCTCTGATTGGTTATTGTTTCTCTCTCAGTATTCTCAGAAGGAAGACCGGTACGAAGAGGAGATCAAGAACCTGAGCAGCAAACTCAAAGAGGTCAGACCTGACCTCCTGTCTCTCACCTGTTGGCCTCCTGTTGGCCTCCTGTCGGCCTCCTGACTCTCACCTGTTGACTTCCTGTCTCTGTTCTAGGCGGAAACCAGAGCAGAGTTTGCTGAACGTTCAGTGGCTAAATTGGAGAAAACCATTGATGACCTGGAAGGTGAACAGCAACTTATTGCTCAGGAAACAGGATTTATTGATTAGAGACTTTCATCTCAATGATGGGATGTTACTGTTTCATGTTTCAGATGCCCTTACTTCAGCCAGAAATGCAAACATGGAGCTTCAGGCAACACTGAATCAGACGATGGAGGAGCTGAACTCCTGCTGAACCTTAACCCCACCCCCCCCCACTGCCACAAACACCCAGCTGCCACCATCCTGCTGAGTGCCCCCCCTTCCCCCATCTCACTATGCAGCGAAACATTCCTCCTCTTCTGATCAATGTGAGGGACCACCCCATTTCCAACATTAGTCCTGCTTTTATATATTTCTTCTGAATCTTTAAGTCAGTGTGTTTTGATTTGCCCAGAAAAGGAGCCTCTGTGTTGTCTATTAGGGAGTCTAACAGTGACTTACAGCCGTTTCCTCATTGAGAACTAATTAACTACTCAACAACTAATCATGTTTTTGTCTGAACGGTTTGTCATTTCACTGATGATTTTTCTGTGCCACTATAATTAATGATTAATTAGAGCTGATTTCCTGTTAGCCAATGATTTCTTTTTGATAGTGGGGGGTGTGGCTTCCGGTAAGTGTCATTCTACTGCCATTTATGGTAAACCAGGGGCCAATCATAGGTCAGACACATCCCCAGCTTTGTCCTGCAGATGACCTTTGACCTAATAACATGACTAAAGTGTTGAAATATTTTTACCTGCATGCTGGTGATGTCATGCCTGCGCTGATGTCACAGCTTATTGTAATAAATCATGACAGGATTTTATAAAATAACAGCATCGTCACTGGTATTCCTATCCAAACTGAGTGGACTCATTCATTCTCAGGTAATTAATTTGAACCACACAGGCGTAGTTTGGGTTACAATGCTAACAGCACATCAAAGAAGTCAAAACAAACCAGTAATGGCTCTTACCCCCGTCATCATGGAAGACACAAACAGCAGCATCATTGATCTGATTGACTTTATTAATCAGCTGTCACTGATCAATGACAAAGCTGCTTCCTTAGCAAGCTTCAGGATTGGGTGCAGCTGCTCTTCCAGCAAGGGGGCGTCCGCATCATTAGTGATTATCCAATCAAATTCAACCCCGCAATCCAATCCACATTCTGACTCTGCATCGTCCACACCTGAGAGACAGACAAGGTGAACAGTCAGAGAGCTGAACAGACAGGTAACAGCTGGATCACAGGTCTCACCTGCAGTAAAGCTCCACCCCCTCTGTTTCCTGGTTTCCTCTGAACTTTGAACTCTTACACTTCGAGTCTGTTGAGGAAACTCCTTCCAAAACCACTGAAGGTCTGAAAGCCTACGCGCATCGCTCACCACCTGACCAATCAGAGCAGAACATCGATCACCACCTGACCAATCAGGGGGCAGGATGGGAAGACGTGGACACCTACCCAGACTGGTTGCCGTGCTCCTCTGGTTGCTAGGCGACAGAAGAATCCTGGGTCCTGTTGTCTTCGAACTTCTCCCCAGTGGATCATATCAGCCCGGTACTGCTCCTTATAAAGACCAGGGCCCAGCAGCTGGTCCAGGTCCAGACCGTGTTCCTGTTGGACCAGTGTGACTCAGTGGAAACCATGGTGATGTAATCAGAGGGAAGCTGCTCTGGAGATGAGTGTCACCAGGTGGACGGCTCACCTGTGCATACTGTTGTTTGAGAGGGCCAGACAGACGCAGCACGCAGCAGACGTCAGGACCCAGACTGTAGAAGAAGAACCATCATCAGCTGAGTGTATGTGACAGTGTGAGTGTGGGACACCGAGAGCCAATCAGCTCTCAGATACTGGTCCGCGTGACCCAGCAGAAACACCGAGGAGACAATGATGACATCATCAGGTAAAAACGTCACAGTTTGGGGTGCAGGACTAGTAGTGGACCCGGACTTCAATCCTGCACATTAAGGACTCATATTACCGTTAGTCCCAGAAGTCCAGGTCCTGGTCTGACGTGATGTAAAACGACAGGAAAGTCCTCGAGGTCCCGACAGACCACCAGAGGTGACCAACACTGACATTAAAGCTCCTCACCTCAAACCAAAGGACGGAAAACAAGAATCGATAATTACCGATCCAGGATCAGAGCTGTCACGTAATCTTTTCCGGACTTCCGTTTACCGCTGAAGACCAGAACCAGGTCGGGTACAAACACTCGGTCCTCCATCTGTCAGCAGATGATCAGCTCCGTGTTCCGGCTGTCAGGCCATCGGACTATTACCGTAATACTCCGACCGAACAGAAAGCCCGTCAAAATAAAACTTCTGTCGGGCCGACCGGAGGTCACAATGGAGCTACTTGGATCAATAATTGATACAGAACTGATCGGGCATCGAACACGTCACTTATGAACTTATGAAGCCCGTTTGTCAGAAAATCAAATTCTGAGGTCGCGTTTTATTAACCACATTACGACAACATGTGATCATCGTCAGAGTCTGGACCCTACCACTGCTGCTGACAAGGGGGGGTGAAACACAATGAAACAATCTTTATCCTCTTAATTTTACAGGCAATTTTCATTTTTCATCTGGAATGCCTAATTTTTTTCTGGTTTAAACCGACAAATTACCAAAATGATTTCAGTCTGACAGAATCTGTGGTTGATTTAGTCAACTTACATCTAAAAGGTTTACGTGTACTCCATAAATCAATAAATGAAACCGTTTTCACTTATTAATCTGATAAAATGGAATGGATTAAGGTTCAAACAGGCTGGACAGTCATGATTTATTCTGTATAATGAAACACTCACCGACCTTAGAGATAAAACAAGCTTTCATTCAAACTCGAGTCCAAAAAAATAAAACTTAAAATCCGACGTCTCTAAAAATCAAATAAAATCTCTCTTCTAGTTTTTATTCGTTGATGAAAATGTCTGCAACATTTTTTGTTGTATTCATTATTTTTCATTATCTCTCGTTTTAAATTTATTTTTTGACGACAGTAAGACTATTTTTGTCTGAACTCCATTATAATTGATTTTTTCTGTTCAAACCACGTCGTACATGTCAGGGCCCCCCGTGGATCCGTGGAGTTGGTTTGACCCTGATCGGGGTTCCGGTCTTGACAAACATGGCGGTGTGTCGGAGCAGAGCGGGAATCTTCAGAGCGGCAACAACGTCATTTCCCAAGGTGAGAGACTTAAACAATGTGACGTCATAATGTTGTTCATTATCAGCGACTGAATCTGATGTAAAGTACATTAAAGGACCCTTACTGCAGTCACTGACCTTTCACCCGCTTTCGGGGTCGCGTGCATGATCAATGCTCCGCAGCGTGCATGAGCATTCATTGATCAAATTTTTTAACTGTTAATCCTCTGAAAGAATGACGTCATGTATAAAGAAGACAATCAAGACGGTAAATAACAAAAAGATAAAACAAATTCAATGAGACAAACAGGAAACTGATTAATTAATGAGCTGGTAACTTGGTAACAGACGTCCAGTCTTCTGCTCCAGTCCTGGTTCCACAGCTCGGGGGTTCTCCAGTCCGGCCCCCCTCATTCCGGGTTCTTCTCTCCAGTTGACGGAGTCATGCTGCCAGCAGGAACCTTTTCCAACAGAGTGGCCTTCGTCACCGGGGGGGGGACGGGTCTGGGCCGAGCCATGACCACCACTCTGTCACAGCTGGGAGCTCAGTGTGTCATCGCAAGCAGGTGGGAGGTCACATGACTTCAATCAGAATCAGTCAGCGTCTGCATTGATCTTTGATCAGGAATCAGACGCGATGTGTTTGTGTGGTTCAGGAAATTGGACGTTCTGCAGCAGACAGCCGAGGAAATCAGCAGCCAAACTGGGAATAAGGTGATAAGCCAGAACTTTATTCAGGACCAGGACCTGAACTGGTCTGAGCTGGTCTGAACCCGTCCCCTTTGTTTTCAGGTCCATGCGGTCCAGTGTGATGTCAGAGATCCTCAGGCCGTGTCTCGCTGCATTGATCAGATGGAGAGTCAAACAGGACTTCCTGATGTAAGAGCACATACACTGTTGAAGTATGACGTCATAAGCTGTGATGTCATGAACTGCATCACAGTGTGGTTTTACCTGATTGGTCCAGGTGATCATCAACAATGCAGCAGGAAACTTTGTCTGTCCATCAGAGCGTCTGTCACCAAATGGCTGGAAGAGCATCACCGACATCGTCCTCAACGGGACCGCCTTCGTCACTCTGGAGCTGGGCAAGAGACTGATCCAGAACCAGAAAGGTCAGAGACAAATCCAGAACCAGAAAGGTCAGAGTCTGATCCAGAACCAGAAAGGTCAGAGTCTGATCCACAACCAGAAAGGTCAGTGACTGATCCAGAACCAGAAAGGTCAGTGACAGATCCAGAACCAGAAAGGTCAGAGTCTGATCCAGAACCAGAAAGGTCAGAGTCTGATCCACAACCAGAAAGGTCAGTGACTGATCCAGAACCAGAAAGGTCAGTGACAGATCCAGAACCAGAAAGGTCAGAGACAAATCCAGAACCAGAAAGGTCAGAGTCTGATCCAGAACCAGAAAGGTCAGTGACTGATCCAGAACCAGAAAGGTCAGAGTCTGATCCACAACCAGAAAGGTCAGAGTCTGATCCAGAACCAGAAAGGTCAGTGACTGATCCAGAACCAGAAAGGTCAGAGTCTGATCCACAACCAGAAAGGTCAGAGTCTGATCCAGAACCAGAAAGGTCAGAGTCTGATCCAGTACCAGAAAGGTCAGATTGATCCAGAAAACGTTCTCTGGCTGAACAAGGTTCTTGGGATGTTGGTGAACTGGATCGATTGATTTTCAGGTGCTTCCTTCCTGGCCATCACCACCATCTATGCCGAGTCTGGTTCTGGTTTCGTGGCCCCAAGTGCTTCAGCGAAGGCTGGTGTCGAGGCGCTCTACAAGTCAGTCAGACCTTTAACCTCACCAGTTGTTATTGTGTCCTCACTGTGACATTGATTGTCCCTAGTGCCTGGTTGTCATGGTTACTTTCTGTGTGTCAGGTCTCTGGCTGCAGAGTGGGGGCGCTACGGCCACAGGTTTAACATCATCCAGCCTGGACCAATTAGAACCAAGGTACAACCCACCTCAGCGCAGCTGATGGCGTTTACTGAGCTTTGATTTGTGTTTTATGTACTGCTTGTTGTTTCTAGGGGGCGTTCAGCCGCCTGGACCCGACGGGAGCGTTTGAGAAGTCGATGATCGGTCGGATTCCAACAGGTCGACTTGGGAAACCGTCAGAGATTGCAAACCTGGCAGCATACATGAGCAGCAACTACGCCTCCTGGATGTCTGGAGCTGTGAGTGTTGACTTAACTGGACTCTAGAGCCTGGGTAGACCAGAGTCTGGTCTGGTCTTGGATCAGAGTTCAGTATCTGTGTTCTTTCAGGTCATTCGGTTTGACGGAGGAGAGTATGTGTCGATGGCCGGAGAATTCAACGAGCTGCGCAGGGTGAGTGTCGCACTGAAACATGAACCACCATGTCATTCAGGAAGTGATTCAGCCAATCAAAATCAGACACAGTGAGAAGTTTGAGTTTCAAACTGAAACGATGTTGATGAGATAAACAAAATTGATCATTGGTGATGATTGGTGAAGTAAAAGCAGCTGTTTGTGTGTCAGGTGACTCCAGATCAGTGGACAATGATGGAAGCCATGATCAGAAGCACTAAAGGATCCTAAAACAGTCATTGGACCACAGCGACCTTTCAGATAACAGTTACCACGGAGACCCATCTGATGAACGTTTTGATGTGTTGCTTAACGATCAGTGATCAATCAGCTGATCAGCTACCTCACTAACACTAAGTCTTTGTGGATACGCTCAGTGGTAACAAAAAATAAAGCAGAAGTTAAATTCTCTGGTCTGAGTTTGATTACCACAAAAATTAGAGATACCAGTTTCATCTCCTCACATTGTTGGCAGATAATCAGAAAATTTTATCCCTGTGAGATTTTTATAAGTTTTCCACAGATTGATTTTTCTGACCATCTCTGTGTTTCCATGACAACATTCCCTTGATGACAAGTCTGCGACATCACTAACACGCTCCAAGGTTTTATTGTGAAGAGCTGGAGCACATCAGCAGCACAAATGCACAACTCACAGGTACACACCACACTCATTTTAAACTGAAGAGGCCACAACAGGCTGCACACAGACCATTGACCCCAAGGAGACCTGCAGAGTCACACTCTACTGTTGTGTGTCAGTGTGTGTTGATGCTTTGCTGCTGGCATCGACCAATTAGGGTGGTGACAAGTTTCTGCAGAACCTCCGCCCTCATTTTGCTGATCTGAAGAACCTCGTCATGGTTCACTTTCTCCTCCCGACTGTAGTCCAGAGACACCTGCAGGTGAGTCACAGGTGAGTCACAACCAAACGGCTGCTGCCATAAATTGTTTACGCTGCAAGATCTCACCTTGTTGGTGATGAGGGACAAACCAAGAACTCTGAGTCCACAGTGTTTGGCCACCGTCACTTCAGGAACTGTACTCATACCTGAGGATGGAGGGGACAAATCAAGAACCCGGAAACATGACAGACCTTCTAAATCTTCCTCAAGGAACCTTGAAACTCTGACCACAAATCTCTGTAGAACCTGAGATTATTTTCGAAAAGGCTTGTAGCTTCCAAAGGCCTCCTAGAACCTCCTCAAAAACCTGATCCTCTGGGAGCCTAGAACGTAGTACGATTCCCAGAAGCCCCCGCTGCACTTCCCTAATAATTCAACCAACGGATGAGCAGAACAAAACTGTTGACACTGATTAATGACCCAACAACCCTCACGCAGAAAGCCAATCACGGCCTAGCTGCTTTCTCATCAATCAGACTCAGTAAAGCTCATCAGGCAGTAAGGCCTCCAGAGCACCTGTCTCCCTGTCTCGGCCTGTCTTACCCACAGAGTCACAGCCCAGGATCAGTAGCATTCTGGCCTCAGCGATGGTCTCGAAGTTTGGGCCGCTCACCATGCAGTAAACGCCCTCCCTGACGAAGTCTGCACAGCTGAGCTCTGAACTCACGTCCAGCGCCAGACGCCTCAGATCCTTACTGTAGGCGTCTGACATACAGGGGAACCTGGTCCCAAAGCTACAGACAGACGGGTAGAGAGAAAGACAAGGCAGTCAGACAGACAGACAGGCCGGCAGCCAGAGAGAGACGCGCAGTCCGTCTCTCTGTCTCACCGCTCGTCGTTGGGTCCGCACAGCGGATGTTCTCCGGCGAATCCCGGCAGGTTGATGTGGTCTTTGATGATCATGATGTCACCGACCTTAAAGTCGGGACAGATTCCGCCAGAGGCGTTGGTCACCAGAACTGACTCCACCCCCATGAGTTTAAAGATCCTTACAGGGAAGGTCACCTGACCCCAGACAGACAGGCAGATATGTAGAGAAGTTGAAGACTACAATCCAAAACCCGGACCTCCATCCGGGAGGAGCTGTCTCACCCCCGCCAGGAGGGACAAAGACTCACCTGGCAGAGGGAGTAACCTTCGTACAGGTGGAAGTGACCCTGCATGAAGACACATGGGGTGTCCTCCACAGTCCCAAACACCAAGCAGCCCTCGTGTCCCTGGACTGAAACAGAAACCAAGTAAGACTGAGATCAGCACTCTCAGGAGCTTGTCTGATTGGACATTGGACCTCACCTGTGCTGACGGGGAAATTGGGGATGTCCTGGTACCTGAAGACCTGTTTGTTGGCGGCTCCATCAGCCAGCAGACCGAGTCCAGAACCACAGATCACTGCCACCTTTGGACGGTGGCTCGTCTGATTCAGGAGCCATTCGGTGGTCAAGTTGTAGTCCTCGAAGGAGCAGCAGCTGTAGGATGCAGGGTGACCCAGAACCAGTCCACATTAAACCAGGTTTACTGTGAACCGGTGCTCACTTATTTTATTTTCATGTCTAGTCAGATTGACTTCAGCACTCTCAGCGACTCATCTGATTGGCCACAGAGACATTTTTGGAAAGAATAGCTGTTGACCTTCCCTAAGCAAAGTGTTCAAAGCCCCTCCCACCACTCCAAAAAAAAAAAGAAAAATTCACTTTGATTGGCTGAGGAAAATGAAAAGACACTCTGTCTTTTTTCCAACTCGTCAAGTTTTGATTTGTTGATGAAAATGTCATTCATTCATTTATCTTCCACCGCTTATTTGTTTCCAGGTCGCGGGGGTGCTGGAACAATCCCAGCTCACACTGGGAGGGGGCGGGGTCACCCTGGACAGGTCTACAGGATATAAATGTCAGTTTCTTTATATTTAGTTTAACGCACCACTTAGTTTTTAATTAGTTCTCTTTGCAGTCACAACCATTTTGACTAAAACATTTTCATGACCAAAGAAACACTGCTGTGAACCAGGTCTTCACTAAACCAGGTCTTCACTGAACCGGGTCTTCACTAAACCAGGTCTTCACTAAACCAGGTCTTCACTGAACCAGGTCTACACTGAACCAGGTCTTCACTAAACCAGGTCTACACTGAATCAGGTCTACACTGAACCAGGTCTTCACTAAACCAGGTCTACACTGAATCAGGTCTACACTGAACCAGGTCTTCACTAAACCAGGTCTTCACTAAACCAGGTCTTCACTGAACCAGGTCTACACTGAACCAGGTCTACACTGAACCAGGTCTTCACTGAACCAGGTCTTCACTGAACCAGGTCTACACTAAACCAGGTCTTCATTAACCTAGGTCTACACTAAACCAGGTCTTCACTAAACCAGGTCTACACTGAACCAGGTCTACACTGAACCAGGTCTTCACTAAACCAGGTCTTCACTAAACCAGGTCTACACTGGAGCAGGTCTTCATTAACCTAGGTCTACACTGAACCAGGTCTTCACTAAACCAGGTCTTCACTAAACCAGGTCTACACTGAACCAGGTCTACACTGAACCAGGTCTTCACTAAACCAGGTCTTCACTAAACCAGGTCTACACTGAACCAGGTCTACACTGAACCAGGTCTTCACTAAACCAGGTCTACACTGAACCAGGTCTACACTGAACCAGGTCTTCACTAAACCAGGTCTACACTGAACCAGGTCTACACTGAACCAGGTCTTCACTAAACCAGGTCTACACTGGAGCAGGTCTTCATTAACCTAGGTCTACACTGAACCAGGTCTACACTGAACCAGGTCTTCACTAAACCAGGTCTACACTGGAGCAGGTCTTCACTAAACCAGGTCTACACTGAACCAGGTCTTCACTAAACCAGGTCTACACTGAACCAGGTCTTCACTAAACCAGGTCTACACTGGAGCAGGTCTTCATTAACCTAGGTCTACACTGAACCAGGTCTACACTGAACCAGGTCTTCACTAAACCAGGTCTACACTGAACCAGGTCTTCATTAACCTAGGTCTACACTGAACCAGGTCTACACTGAACCAGGTCTTCACTAAACCAGGTCTACACTGGAGCAGGTCTTCATTAACCTAGGTCTACACTGAACCAGGTCTTCACTAAACCAGGTCTACACTGAACCAGGTCTACACTGAACCAGGTCTTCACTAAACCAGGTCTACACTGAACCAGGTCTACACTGAACCAGGTCTTCACTGAACCAGGTCTACACTGAACCAGGTCTTCATTAACCTAGGTCTACACTGAACCAGGTCTACACTGAACCAGGTCTTCACTAAACCAGGTCTACACTGAACCAGGTCTACACTGAACCAGGTCTTCACTAAACCAGGTCTACACTGGAGCAGGTCTTCATTAACCTAGGTCTACACTGAACCAGGTCTACACTGAACCAGGTCTACAC
>CM068486.1:109246-128834 GCA_034769265.1 Remorina albescens
GCCTCAAAGACTACTCTGGTTCCTCTGCACTTGTCCATGCTATCAACAAAGGGGACCGCGACACTCTACAGGTGCTGCTGGACGCCTGCAAGGCCAAAGGCAAGGAGGTGATCATCATTACCAGTGACACATCGCCATCAGGCACCAAGAAGACCAAACAGTACCTCAACTCCCCCCCCTCCCCTGGCATCGTGGACAAGCTGTCTCCTGCCTGCATGTCTCCCTCAGAGGTGGAGATCGGCACTTCCACCCCTGCAGGAGACAAGACAACTGAGGGCATCTTCAGCTTTGCCCTCACCTCGGCTTTACCTTTACCTTCAGCTCGACCTCCAGGGGAGAAGAGAACACCACCTCGCAAGCTACTGAAGAGGCTGAACTCAGAGCCCTGGGGCCTGGTGGCACCCTCGTTGTTGGGTGGGGTTTCTCAGGATCGGGTGGACAGAGGTCTGGAGGAAGAGGGAGGCGGCGATCTCAGCTTGATGATCACTGACATAAATAACATGTCCATCACAGAACCGGTCAAACCTCTGCTGTCACGGCGACACAGCATTGAGACCCATGACCCCTGTTCCCCCAAACTCATGGACAGGTCCTGCTCTGAGGACTGCACATGGCTCTCCGGTTCCTGGGCTGACAAAGTCCAACAGCACCAGATCCTTTATCGCAGGAACACGGCCCCAGAGTCCCAGGAGAATGCTGGAGGATCTGGGGCAGTTGCAGCCAGGGCCTTGGCTCACCCCAAATTGACCCGGATGGAGCACTATGATTCAGACACCCACCTGTGCCCAGAGTCCATTCCTGGATCTCCAGACTCTGGTCGAATGTCTGTAGAACGGAGGAGGTACAATGCTTCACCCCTGTCCTTGGTGACCAGCTCCTCCAGGGAGTCTCTGGAGAACATCCCTAACTCAGTGTCTCCTCTCCCTGTGCGCCGGCGCCCCCCTGGGCTCTTGGAGCGCCGGGGCTCTGGAACTCTCTTACTGGACCACATTTCGCACACCAGGCCTGGGTTCCTGCCCCCACTCAATATCAACCCTCAGAGACCCATTCCCGACATACGGGCCAACGGTAAGACCACATCCCCCGTCCACTCTGGACACAAGATCCTGATTCCAGTGGCTCCAGCTTCTCCCAAAAGGGGCCCAGACTTCAAAATGAAAAAGAAACTGATGAGGAGACACTCGATGCAGACAGAGCAGATGAAGCAGCTCTCCACTTTCCAAGAGATCCTGGCTGAGAAGGTTGTCGAGTCCAATGGAGACTGATGACTTCAGGAAGTGGATCAAGGCATGATAAAAAACTGCAGAGACTACTTCCCGTGAAGCTTCTGTGTCCGATCAGCACCTCAGTGATAAACTCTGTGACACCTCCTGGTCTTTATTGAGGATTGTAATAACTGAGACGTCTCAGTCAGAGATTTGTTTCTAATCAGATCCCAAATTTTGATCCAAGATTCAGATTCAAACAAGAACAAACAGGACAATCTGGATCAAAGGTAACTGACATCCTGAAGACAATCCAGATGTTTGGCAATCAGAACTTGACTAAATAGAACACTAACGGGACTTTACTCTTATTTGAGACCTTTGCTACATCACTAAATATGAGCAAGTTCCTCTGGACTTACCCAAACCAAGACAAAAGAACGCCAGTTCCTTTGAATTCAGGATCCACAGACAGAGTCCACTCAGTCCAAACTTAAACTGTGTCGTTAGCTTCGGTTTACTCAGTTGCCTCTGATTCACTCATGTCACTAAAGACAGATTAAAGGCTTCAGATGATTCAAATCAAATCTTGGCTGCAGTAACTGTGGTACGAACCGTTTGTGATCCAGGTGTTGGTCAGAGACAGGAAGCGTCACCATGGAACTTTAACAGTAAATCCACAAATTCTGGAGGTAATGCAATGAAACATAACGTGCCAATTTGCTCACTGCGTCACCTAGAACCATTTCCTGTTCCTATTTCATCACTTGAAAATTCTAAGGACAAAAAGACATTTGCTGAACTTGTTGTTGGGTCTGTTCCTGAGACACAGAAATTGTTCCAGGTTAAATGTGTTTACAGTCCTGATGCTTCCTCCTCATTTATTCTCTTTAGTCAAAGCTGACAAACAGAAGAAATGATCAGACTTGTTTGATGTTTACAGATGCATCATTTGCACTGATGTGGAGTCTCTTTTCCTGCTGATGGAGGTAAACAGGAATCTGAAGCAAACATGCTCATCTTTTCATTGATGTATTTATTTCTGCTGCTTCATCCTGTAATTATCTGCACAGTCGTCAGACAGGTTGGTGTTTCTCTGTAAATGAATCTTAATGTCACAAAGTCAGACTTAATTCAAGAAACTCCAAAGACGTGTCAAAGATTGCAACCAAATCTGCTGACTGTACATATGTAAAGATTCATGAGCTGATTCAACGGCCAAGATTTAAAGGAACAGGCTCACATTTTCTGTCGTTGCCGAGTCGGAGGAAAAGCTTCAGTCCTGGGTTTAGTACAGAGAGCTAAAAGAGCTAACTAAAATGTCAGCTCACAGCTGCATGCTTTGAGTGGACAAACAACTCGACCTGATACTAAAAAAAAAAAATAGACCCAATGCTGAGAATTGAACCTGTTCTGCAACTTGATGTCATGAATGTGTTCAAGGGCTCTGAGTAGTCAGCTCTGTGGTTGTCATGGTTTCACAGTAAGACTGCAACTGTGGCTCCATGACATCATACCTCCTCTTGCTCCTGACAACCGAGCGACTTCCTGTCACCAACAAAATGAAGAAAAGCCGACTTTGGAGAGGATGGATTAAAATCTTCCTTTAGATTTAGTTCAATCAAAGTCCAGGACCTGATGGAGTCCATGTGGTCCTGAAGGATCGGCTCGAGGACTCCTCCCCAAGGGATTCTGTATGGTGGTCTAGGCGGGAGCTGTTGTTAAGACACTTGAAGTTCAAACTAAAACATATTTTTGTAGAAACGTCTCTAATGAATCTGTGATCTATTTTTCTTGTTTGCCTTTAATTGTAATTTAAACATGTTCAATCTCTGAAGCTTCCCTGGGGAGGTGGAGTCATTTCCTGTTACTTGTATGACCCCACCTCCCTCCACTTCAAAGTAAAAGTGTCAGAATCAAAGCATAACCTGAAATATTTATTGGAATAAAAACATACTGGCAGAAACAAATACAAATGATTAAATAGAAACAGACAGAAAATATTTACAGTTACTGATGAGTCGTCTGATGTTGATGAATGTCAGACAAACTTCTGGTTTACTTGCCACTTGAGTTGAATTGATCAACTGTTGTTCAACCGATCAGTTCAGTGGCCTCAAATTCAACTGACAACATCTTTGTCGCTGTCATCAACATCATCAGGCAGACTGGAAGATGTCATGCCTGCAGGGGAAAGTCTCATTGATCAACATCATGTAGGGAAAGGTTCAAAGAGAGACGGGAGTGTGGACAAGACGTCCTACTCCAAGACATGAAAGCAATTCAGGGACAGTTTCAGAGATAGAAGTGTGATGAAGACGCTTCACTACGTAGTGGGAAGTTGGACAATCATGATTAAAGAGCTAAATTGATCTGACAAAGATTTATGGTAAAGTTAGATATACATAGAGGGGAGTGTAAAGGGTTAGGGTTAGGGTCTCACTCTGTTCCAGCTTAGTGTTTCTATAAACAGAGATAGGAGAACAAGAGTGTCACTGTTTATTTTTTGAAGAACTTCTTGTTGAGCAGGAAGATGAGCAGGTTGACGTTGATCTTAGCTTTGTCAAACATCTTCATCACAGCCACCCCCTCGTACTGCAGCTGGAGCAGGTCCTGACACACACAGGAGACACAGGAGATACAGGAGATGCACACGACACGCGACAAACACGTTAGTTCTCTGTTTGCTCTGAGGATGTACCTGGTATTTGAGCAGGAACTCTTCCATCTCGACTCCCAGGAAGCGAGTTTTGACGTTGAAGGTTCCTCCCTCTGGTCCAGGAACAATGTCAAAGACAACGTTCTTAAACCTGAGGAGGAAAACGACATGTTAAATTTACAGTGTTGTGTCCTCTGTGTGCATGTGTGTTGTGCATCCTCACTGTGAGGGAGGCAGGTCCTCGATCTCTAACAGAACGCCCTTCTCCTGCAGTCGGACGGCACTGTAGCTCAGAGTAGGAAGCTTTCTCTTCCTGATCCCATCTGCTGCCTTCTTATTGGTGGGTTTACTGTGACACACACCCAATCATAGTCAGAGTTTCAGTGTTTGACACATGGAACGCTCGGGTGAGTGTGGGCGTTCACCTGTACCTGTTGGTGGTCAGGTTGTCCAGACAGGAAGTGATGTAATGTCTGTAGAAGTCCACCTGCTCACTGTGGAAGCTGCTCTTCACCTGCAGACTGCTGAGGGTCTGACGAAGCTTCACAAGATCCGCCCCCCGGCGCTGACGGTGCAGACGCTGCTGACGGATGTCCTGGGAGGTCATAAACAGAACCAACGTCAGGACCAACATATCCATCACCATGGCAACAGAATGGCTGAAGGAGGATGTGTAATACAGCAAAAACTGAACAAGAGTCTGAGTCAATGTCCAGGTCCTGAAAATCAGTGTGTTCTGTCACCTTAGAAATCATTTGCAGGATCTGGTTTTCAGTCTGAGACGGTTCCAAGACTCCAAGTCCTTCCAAACGACGAAGACTCCTCACGATTTTCCTCTTCTTCTCCTCCAAACTCAGGTTACTGTTGGCGACCAAAGACTGATTCCTCTTCATCTTCTCGGGAGTCAGAGCATCCTGCCGAGCACGCCGCTGCATCAGCCAATTGTGACACACTTCCTGTAGAGGACATGAAGTCAGATCTGAGGTTGGTGCAGCAGAATTGCAAGAATCTAGGCCCCACAGCCAGTCAGAAATAGAGTGTGTTCTATTCCAAACCCTGTTAGCTGATTGTTTATGTGGCATGAGGCGGAGTTTGTTGGACCAGTAGTGTCAGTCACCTGTTGAAAACCTCCAGGGAACAGATCCCACTTCCTGTTTATATGTGAACACACAGATATGAGGTGTTGTTGCATGGTCACAAGTTCACAAGTGGATTCATTACCTGGTCTTGTGATGTAGAAGTTCTCAGTATGTCCCTCAGAGAGTCACCCGGTTGAGTCCTGATAACGTCAATGATCAACTGCTTTGTGCTGTAACAAAAAGTTTCGTTAAAAAGAACAATTAAAGAGTGAAGTCACCTGAGCAGGTGAAGCTAATGGGCTAACATGCCAAGTTACCTGAGCAGCAGTCCTCTGGCGTCTAGTTTGTCATCGGAGTCACTGAAGATGTCAAACTTGCTGGTGAGAGTGAGTGAAACCTCCATCTTACAGGTCTGAGACAGACCAGACTCTGATCCTAATGATGAGTCTCCTGAAGAAGACAACAGAGGCCAGGACCACCTTAGACCACCTCAGACCACCTCAGACCCTGATTACACTGACAGCTCAGCCCCAATGAACCGTTAACACACAGCAGAGCCATCAGGACACTGAAGACCTTCTCTGATTAGGATCAGTTGTACCTGTTGCAGAACCAATGAGTTCCTGCAGGGAGGGAACTGGTCCCAGGTCCTTCAGCAGCAGTCTAAGGGGGTCAGCAGAGTCAGGACACAAAACTTCCTGATGCTCTAACAGTAGCTGAACACACACACACACAAAAAAAAAAAAAAAAAAAAAAACCCACGGTCAGTTCTGTTTGGTCCCAGTCCTGGTCCAGATCCAGATCCAGATCCAGATCCAGAGTCCTACCTTGTGCATGTTGAGCAGCTCGCTGACAGAGATGTAGACAACAGGTTTGTGGACGGTGAGCAGCTCTGAATATTCATCCATACTGAACCTGTCCTCCGGTTCAGGAACATCACACACATTCCACAGGAACTTCCTTTTGGACACAAAGAAGTGTGAGGACACAGAGGACGTCCTCTTCTCTGTCCAACAGCTTTAAGTGTCTCACATCTACTGTGTGACAGGTCATTGATTCTGATTGATAATTTTCTGATTAAATGGATCCCTTCATTCTGATTCTACAATGCAAACTCAATGTGCCATGGTCAAAGGTCAGGGCGGAGCTCTCACCTGAACCTGGTGTGGGTCTGGCTGATGTACTGGTTTAGGACTCTGACGTGATAGCCATCTCCATGGAAGTGTTTGTTGGCAGCGGCGTGCTGCAGCATACGGGCAATGGAACCCAGAATGTGGCGCTGCTCCGGCTGCAAGGTGGAGCCAGCTGAGCGGTCCACCACGTCGAAACCATCTGGAGCCACAACAGCCGGATTCATGTAGCGATAGTAGACCAGGTTCCCCACGATCTGTGGGGAGGGAGTCAGAGCTTTGATTCATGTCACTTCGTCGCCAAAACAAATGGAACATAACATCTCTTGTTCTAACTGTATGTTCTCCAGTTTCCTGTCCTCTGTTAAAAGCTGAAGAAACTGGACTGATTCACAAATGCCTCGATTATGTGCGAAGGAGGAGTCTCTAATCATGGAGCACTGGGCTCTGTCTACATCCTGGTGTTTACCTTGGAGACCTCGTCCTCACCAGCTTCAGGAAACTTTGTCTTCAGAGAGTTTCTGAGGACCTTTGCTATGTAACGAAGACCGTATCTGTAAGAAAAAACAGACCTTGAGTTGACTACTGGGTTGGACAGGAAGACAGGAGGACAGGAGGACACCTACGGCAGTTTGTGGAGGTTGGATGTGATGGCTTTAAAGACTCGGTCCGTCAGATTCTTCAGGTTGATGATAGCGATGTCAATGCGTCGCTGAACTTCAGAGTGACACAGAGCGTCCGCAGCAGAAACCTCATACGGCAGGGAGCTGCAGGGACGGACAGGTGAGGGAGTCAGATGATGTAACAGAGGTGAGACTGAAAGGAGAAAGGAAAAGGTGGGACAGACAGATGATGCTGGACAGGTCAGACCTTTTGTGTCCGGTCTGCGTCTCGGACTGGTTGATCCAGGTCTTGTAGACTTCCACAGGGTCGGTCCTGATGCTCAGGGTCCGGTCCTGCAGGACTTCTTGCAGAGCTGGACCCAGGACATCCCTCAGGGCATTGTGACCACGACCATGGCGGTAAAAGTTTACCAATAACTTGATGATGGTTGGGTTTCCTGTGACCACGTCTTGAGGGCGGTCCACCTTCAACCTGTTCAAAGGGGTTGTTGGTGGTGGTGGTTAAGTGTGAGTGAGGATGGTGGAGGGTTAAGGGCCTCAGTGTGTCAGTGTGTCACCTGATCTCGTAGTTCAGGGCCTCAGTGAAGAGCTGCAGCAGCAGGAACGCCTCCCTGTGGGCGGAGCCATAGTTGAACAGACTGAACACCAACATCTCCATGAAGGAGGTGGACCGAGTCTGAGGCATCAGGAAGATCAGCTGAGCCAGGTACACAGGCTGAGTCTGGGGAGGTACAGAATGAGGACACAGGTGTGTGTGTGTGTGTAACTGCAGCAGGTAGAACAGGCGTGTGTGTGTACCTGAAGCAGGTAGAACAGGTGCTGATAGGCCTCCAGTCTCTCCCTCCTCTCTCGACTCAGACCTTTCAGTCCTTTACTTCTCTCCATGTCCATCATGTCCGACAGCTGCTCCTTGTTCTTCTTCGTCAGTTTCTTACATTGAGTCACCACTTCCTGTTCAGAGAAACGCTGAGGTCGAACTGGGCTTCATCATCACAGCAGACTTTTGGAACCAGGTCTGGGTTAGGCTAAGCCAGAGGGACCCACCTGCAGTGTAGCCCTGTTCCGGACCAGCAGGCCGATCTTCAGGTCCATCAGGTCCAGATCTGCCTCTAGTTGTCGGTTGAAACGGATGCTCCTCCCCACTTCCTCTCGCAGGCGGAGAAGCTCCACCTCCTCTCTGATGTCACCATCGCCAAGATCGAGGAGGTGAACAAACTTCCTAACCACAGAGAGGGGGGGTGTGTCCGAGTGCACTGATATTGGCAAAGGGTGGGGGGGGGGGTCTTATTAATGAGCACATCGACAGCTAAACAGTAAAAAAAAATTGAAGAACCAATCAGATGCAGCATTTGATGAGTGATCTCACCCAGCATCCTGTACTGGTCCCGGGCTCTGCTGGCCCTGAAGAAGGCCTGGATCTTTATGATGGCATCCACCTGAGTGGAGAGTGGAGTCATCAACCCCTGTCCCCACTCCCACTCCCACTCCCACTCCCAC
Source organism: Remorina albescens (assembly GCA_034769265.1). NCBI lineage: Eukaryota > Metazoa > Chordata > Actinopteri > Carangiformes > Echeneidae > Remorina > Remorina albescens. The sequence continues at coordinate 117,440 of CM068486.1, forward strand.
TCCCACACCCACACCCACACCCACACCCACCCCCACCCCCACCCACACACACACACCAACTCACATGGCATCTGAAGAACCTCAGTCGAGCTTGGTATTTCTTCTTAACCAACCACATGCGGACCAGAGACTGGATCTGCTTGGAGAAAGAGACTTAGCTCAGGTGAACCTACAGATAGGTGACTGTTCACTGTTTACTCCTCACTGAAAAATCAGAACTCTTTTATGGTCATCATACCACATACAATGAAATTATGTATAGTTTTTTCTCCCAAACACACACACACACACATATATATATATATATATATATGTGTGTGTGTGTGTGTTCCCTATTGTCTCACACGTGGTAGTACACAATGTTATGAGGCTGACTTCCTGATTCCAGTGGGTGGCACTCTGAGTCTGGCTCACTATTGACATGTAGATGTGTTTGTGTTTGTGTGAATCTCAACCTGTGTGTAAAATTTAGGGCAAATTGGACAATGTATGTTGAAATTATATGGACTTCCTGTTTTATGGTGAACCTTGGTGAAAACCTCAAAGTTTGCGCAGCCGCCATGCCTAGCAGGAATGAGGAACTAAAAACATTTAAATTACTTTTTATCTTTAAGTTCTTGAGTTGATACAGAGAGAATATGAAGTCACTTGGATTAAAACTGTAGGAGTTTGTTAAAATATCAGGCCATAATTGTACATCAAAATTAAAAACGGCTGACTTTCTGTTAGAGTTAGACTCTGGGTTCAAGGGAGTTCTTTGTGCGTCTGGCCATGTTACATATGCACAAAATACTATTTTTGTTGTCTACGTCAATCTGGAGCGAGGGGCTTGACTCTTAATTTTCAAGGTGGCTCCATTGAGCCATTTTAAGGCTTATATTTTTGCAACCTATAAATTACGGAGTTTACACCTCTCGTGACATACTGTCCAAATTTCGTGGGTAATAACCCGTAATAATGTGCTTGGCTTTAGTGCAACTGCCTATCTCCTCGAAGAGAGCGAGGTAGTTGGTTGTGTTCCTTGCACAACTGTGTATTCATACAACATCAGATGACTTTTGTATTCAGATCTCAGGAGGGGTTTTGGGGAGGGAGGAGGGGTGTGATGGCAGCCAAAGCTCTGGGGCAAAAGTTGTTACTCACCCTGTCAGTGCTGGATCTTACTGTCTTGAACTGTTCCCCTGTTTACAGTTCACTACTCACCTGTTCATGTTACTAGAGGTGTTCCTACCTTGACCACAGCTCTCCAGTTCATATACAGGAACTGCAGCCTCCTCCTATAAGTTCTCTGCTGGATGAACCTCCTCCAATGAGCCTGGGGGAGAGAGTGTTTCTGTCTGTGTTCCTTTGTTTGTGTGTGTTTCTCTTTCTTAGTGCAGGTCCGTTCTCACCTGAACGATGATGACAGCAGGTGTGAGTCTGGTCATGTGTCGTTGTTTAGCCTCCACCTTCTGTCTGACCAGGAAGCCTCGACTTGCTGCCTGCAGACCAATGACCAGGGCTTCACTGCTCTTCCAGAGAACGCTGCGTCGATACGAAGCAGACACACGGCAGACCACTTCCTGCAGGGGTAGACGTGACATCAGTGTTGGCCAATCACACCTGTAGTTGTGCCACCTGGTGTGTCTCACCTGTATCTCATGCTGGTCCAGGAACACACTGTTGTGTACAAAGCTGTTGGGTCTTTCCCAGACTCCTTCCAGTCTGTTAAGGTGGAAGTAATAGAAGGAGCTGTCCTCCTGCCGGACTCGAACCCATGGACTCCTGTTGTCACCTGGACACACACACACAGTTCACATGACAGGGTCAATGGATCAGTGTCAGGTATAAGTGATCAGCTGATGAGACTCACGTCAGCAGGTTGTGTAGTTGTGTCACCTGTGCGTGTCTTGTGTGTCAGCAGGTTGTGTAACTCTCTCTGATACTCAGCTCCACAGCTGCTCATCAGTTGCTGCAGCTCCAGTTCAGGTAGAGACAGAACTCTGAGAGTCTGACTCACTTTGTTCTCCTTCACAGCCTGATTCACTGCTGCTACTGACAGACACACTGCACACACACAAAGACACAAAGGTGACAAGGCCTTGAGCTAAAACCACTGATATCATATGTAACTCCTACTGCCGTGCTGTGAGGTCACTTCCTCTTCATGTGTCTTTGGTAGATCATTTGAAAGACTCACTCTTCAGAGCTCTCTGACTTTGCTGATTGGCTCTCCTGACACCCTCATGGATGTCAGCCAGCCACAGCTCAGCTCCTAGGTCTCTGCTCACCTGATCAGACAGGAAGAGGTCACATGACTTCATTTTCAAACAACAACACTCCTGTGCAGTTCCACCTGTGTGGATTTACCTGAGCCTTGTGCTGTTTGGCCTGCCTCAGCAGGGTCAGATATCTGCAGATGTTGGCAGGTAGAACCTCCACCAGGCCACAGGAGGGCAGCAGCAGAGCAGAGAGCAGCTGCTCAGGGTCTCCTCTGGCCACAGCATCATTAACCACACCCACAGCCAGGAGCTCTGAAGGTCAGAGGTCAGAGGCCAAAGGTTAACTGTACTACAGCTGTTAGTGATAAGGGTTTCTCAATGTGACCTGGTTATTAGTTGGCGTAATTGGTGTGTGTGTGTGTGTGTGTGTGTGTGTGTGTGTGTGTGTGCGCGCGTTCATACTCTGCTGCTCGTCCTGCACCGAGTTGTTGACGAAGCTGATTCCTTCCTGCAGCTGATTCCAGGTCAGTAAATCTCTGCTCCCGCCCTGCTGCTGCTGGACTCCTCGAAGACACTTAAAGTACCTGAAGACAGACAGACAGGCAGGCAGAGAGACGTTAACACAGGTGTTTTCAGTCAGGGAGACACATGTGTTGTTAACAGGCAGGTGTACCTGTCCATCAGTGTATCATCCACATCAGAGAGACCTGCAGATGGACTGACCAATGAGGAGCTGAACTGCTGAAAGCCTCCCGCCCCTAGGGCCTGATTTATGAGGGCAACAGCTGACAGCATCTCCACAGCAACAAAGAGCTCCTCCTGCTGCAGCTCCCCCTGATGGAGACAACAGGGAATAGTCACTTTACACCTGGTTGGTGTTTTACAGTGTTACAGGTTGATCACTGCTGAACCAAACAATGAAAAGATGCATTCCTTTATCCTGTCTCTCTCTCTCTCTCTCTCTCTCTCACTTACCTGTACAGTTTGGCTCTGTAGCTGCTGTAGTTCTCTGTGATACAAATCAGCGGCAAAAGGAAACACTTCAGGCAGCTGGAGGTCAGAGGTCATCAGACAGCTGACCGTCTGTCTGGGGTCGCTGCCACGCAGCGACGCATTAACACTCTTCACTGCTGCGAGCACTGAAACACACACACACATGCACTTTAGACAAAGGGCTATGTGGCCCCTTAGTCCTCCTATCCATTCTTATACCGCCCCAAAACAGGAACACGCTAAATGTGAAGGGAGGTTAAGGGGTAAGAATTAAAAAAGTTGAATGACATTTAAAAGTGAGAATATCAGTGAGGAGGATACAAAGGCAATAATCGATTAACTGATCAAGCGCAGCTGGACTGATGTGAAACTGTTGGATACAGAACCAGTAAGACTTACTGTTCCTGGCTTCCAGGGCATCTTGGTTGGCAGCGGTCACACAATCCTGCAGCTCATGGGGGTCCAGGGGGTCAACACAGCCCTGAACCTGAGGGATCAGAAGTCACACATTCAGTTCAAAAGGGAGGTCAATGTGTGTATTTGTTTGTGTATGCGTATATGTGTACCAGTGCCTTCTGCTGGCGTTCTTCTAACATTTGGTCCAGGTACCAGGGGCCATTGTCAGTATGGAGGCCTCTGAGGGCCAAACCTGGAAGCTGCAGAGCTGAGAGCAGAGTGAGTTCGTCTGCAGAGTCCAAAGCTTCATCCACCTGCTCCACCGCTGAGCGCACTGAGGTGATCAATGACAGGGTCGATCAGTTATATGTTAGATCCATAAATGGGACTCTGGAAACAACTGCTCTAAAGAAGCAGGGAAAATAACTGGAAACAATTGGACAACAATTCAATATCAATTTATGTATCGCAATTCAAAATTATTCAATAATGGTGATATGATTTTTTTAAACAAATTTTCGTTATTTACATATACATCATTACAGCGTTCGTGGCATTCAAGCTGAGCAAAAAGAGCAGAACATAACAAGCTACGTAGTTGCATCATGAGCTCACCACAGGCACGCAGCCATCACTCAGCTCCAACACGGTAAGCCTTAGCTGCTAAATGTTCCCATCTGACGACATTACAAATGTGACTGAATGAGTTCCCCAAGTCACAAGATAGCAGAAGATGCAGTTGATGATAGAGAAGAGACTACTTCAGTGGTGTGGATGAGGTTCAACTGTTTATGCTCAAAGTGCCAGAGCGGCGCAAACTAGCAGCATGAACGCATCAAATCTGTCCACCATCTGAAGCAGTTCTTTTCCAGAGATTAATCTGACATTCTGAAGATGAGGCACCGAGGAAGTTTAAGCCAGCTTGTCTATAAAATAACATAACCAGCCCGTATGTGTTAATAATTGTTCACTCTTTTTTTTGTATTCTGTAACAACTCAGAGCAATTTTCATATTCTTTATCGTGGCTTAAACACTTCTGTTACAACCCGTTTACACAAGAATAAGATAATCAGTCTATTTTGTACTTCAAAGTTATCATAACGATAGTAATATTGACAAAGCCGAGGTTTTTGTTTATGTGACGGTGATGTCATGTTTCTTTTTTGTATATGAATGCTCAATATAAATAAATGGTGAACATCAATTTACTTAGTCAGTTTTTAGACCTAAAATATTAGCCTATAAAATTTTATAAGAGAAAGTTTCATGGACGTGGTAAACTAATTTCTCAGAAGTTTGTAGGTACAGACATCTGTGTGGGCATTCTTGGCAGTTTTTCTGTGATTTTTCTAATGTTTGTATCGATATCAGAATTAAATTGTATCAATGGAAATGAAGATATATTGTCCAGACCTATAAACAACTGAAAACAACTACAAACAGCAGAAAACAACCGAAAAAAGCTGGAAATATCCTGGAACAACTGACACCAGTAGCGTTCTCACCGTTGACCATGTTGATGTTCTCCTGGATCTCCCTCTGAGTCAGATACCTCTCGTACACATCCTGCTGTTCTGGACCGACAAACTGACACACAACAGAGACAAAAGATGTCAGCACCTGAGCAGATTTTGTTTCTTTGTCATATCATCTGATGTCGCTCTTGGTAACCAATCACAGAGCGGATTCTCACTATGGCAGCAGCTCGCTCAACCTTCCTCCTCTTTGCCTGCCGGAGCATCTCTTGGTAAACGCTCATTAGCACCTCCTGCAGGCCATTCAGCATGGCGTTAGGATTTCTCAGAACTCCAGCAGTCGCCTCAACATCCCGCCTGTCCACAGCCTCATTGATGGCGATCACCGCCGCATGGACTGATGGGAGAGAGGAGAGGGGATGACACTGTGTGGGATTGGACTGAAGACACTTACAGCCAGTTGGAGGGCTGCCCTGTACCTGCAGCTTCGTCAACCGACAGCTCATTGGCCAAGATCCCTCCGATCTTGTTGAACGCTGGCATCTGGATCCCGTATTTATCTAGCTCCAGTTTCATGTTGTTGATCTCCTCCTCTGGAGACATACAGCAACACAATGTTTAAAAACAGCAACAAAAGCAACGACAGACGCAACTGCAACATTAAACACAACAGCAGCAAGAGCACACACTATCACATGAAATTGACCACAATAAAAGTCTCACAAACACTACATACCCTTTGAAATGTTCATCGCCAACGGAAGGAACAACAAAGGGAAAGAAGGGAGGGAGGAAGGAAGATCAGTTACTTACCAGTGAACTTGACTTTTCCATAGAGGTCGTGGATTTGTGGAGCCAAACCCAGTCTGAAGAGATACAGGCTACAGACGGTAACACAGGTGAGCAGAGAGACAGATCAGGGAACAGACATACAGGTCAGCAGACAGAGTGATAGACAGATCAGTGAACAGACAGACAGGTTAGCAGACCTGAGAGCATGGAGACAGTACACAGCTCGGGGCATGTTCTTCTTGTCGTACACATCTGTAGTTTCAGGATGGAAGATCTGAAAACAACATCAACAGATGATCAGTCTGAACTTTAACTGATCACCAGATCAATACTCTAATGAATCAATCTGGTTACTGACCACTGGCAGTCCCAATGCTGTCATGGCGTTTCTCCAGTGGTTGATGTTATCGGTGTGACGGAACTGAAGACCAACAGCCTACACAGAGACACACCTGATTATTGCTACAGTCACACTTAGTGTCATTCCACGTGTGTGCGCTTGTGTTGTGTGACCTGGTATCGGCGCTGCTCAGGGTCATAGATCTTCTTCAGGGGGGCGGCGTTGGGAGCAAATCGATGACCCAGTTTGGCGAGAATGACTCCATTCCTCAGCGCCTCCTCTAACTCAGTGGGAGCAGGAAGCTCCTCCCCAAGACACGTTTCCATCCACCTGAGCAGGAATTAAATGTGAGAGGCGGTTTGATGTTAGAAAGCCACCAACCGTCACCATGTAAATTACTACTGCCATCCTGATTGTACTGATGTCAGGGTGACTGATCATATGATGAGTGTTTTGATCTTCACATAAACGTCACGATTGCTCTCATTAACAGCTGATCCTCAGTCCGACTCTGGTTCATGGCTCAGATGATGTTTAGAGTTAAAACTGAGCTCATACCTGCTCTGGTGAACCAGTCCAGTGACCCAGGTGATGAGGTTAATCTGGTTTGTGAAATCTGTTTCATAGTCCAGACCTGAGGACCCAGACTGAGTTCTACTCACCTTTTGGCCTCCTCCAACCTGCACAGATATTGGTAGGCCACGTTCTGTATCCTCTGCTCATCCATCTGCTCTGCTGTCAGACGCTCATCTACACAACGCACACATATACAGATACGCAATCATTAACACACGGCATGTGTCCAATTACACAACATGGTAATGCCATCAAACTGTTCATCCATCCATCCATCTTCTACCTGTTTTCCCGAAGTCTCTCCCTCCCCCAGCTCCTCTCCTCTTTCTCCCCCCCCCCTCTCTCCCAGCTCCTCTCCTCTTTCTCCCCCCCCCCTCCCAGCTCCTCTCCTCTTTCCCACCCCCCCTCTCTCTCCCAGCTCCTCTCCTCTTTCTCTCCCCCCCCCTCTCTCCCAGCTCCTCTCCTCTTTCTCTCCCCCCCCTCTCCCAGCTCCTCTCCTCTTTCTCCCCCCCTCTCTCTCTCTCCCAGCTCCTCTCCTCTTTCTCTCCCCCCCTCTCCCAGCTCCTCTCCTCTTTCTCCCCCCCTCTCTCTCTCTCCCAGTTCCTCTCCTCTTTCTCTCCCCCCCCTCTCCCAGCTCCTCTCCTCTTTCTCCCCCCCTCTCTCTCTCTCCCAGCTCCTCTCCTCTTTCTCTCCCCCCCTCTCCCAGCTCCTCTCCTCTTTCTCCCCCCCTCTCTCTCTCTCCCAGTTCCTCTCCTCTTTCTCCTCCCCCCCCTCCCCCCTCTCTCTCTCTCTCTCCCCCTCTCCCCCATCCCCCCCCCGTCTCTGTTCCATGTTCCTCCCACATCTTCATGAACTTCATGCAGCATCATGTTCCTGCCTACACCTGTTTGAATATCCCTCCTCCTGCTCTCTTTCTCTCCCTACTCTACCCAACTTTGCCCCCCGCCCGTGCCTCTCTCTCTCTCAACAGATGCCCCCCCCCCAGCCCGGTTCTGCCCGAGGTTTCTGCCTCTTAAAGGAAGTTTTTCCTGCTCATGAGGGGATCTGTTGGGTCTCTTTAAATCATTTTATAAAGAGTTTGGTCCAGACCTGCTCTATATGTAAAGTCTTGATGTAACTTTGTTATGATTTGGCGCTATACAAATAAATCTGATTTGATTTGACCACCGCTTTTCTGTTTCTGGGTCACGGGGGGTTCTGGAGCCAATCACAGCTCACTCTGTGAGGGCGGGGTCACCCTGGACAGGTCTGCAGTCCATCACAGAGACAGACAGAGCTACAGACAGTTTAGAGTCACCAATGAACCCAAACAGGATGTCTTTGGAGACAGGCCGGGAACCGAACCCAGGACCTCCTTGTTGTGGGGAAACAGAGCTAACCACTGTGACACCGTGCTGCCCATCAAACTCATCGACTAGTGTAAATGATAATCACACTGATCAGTAGTTAAACTCATTGATCATGACCAGAATAAACTGTGAAAAACTTTTTTAACAACAGAAACATAATCAAATAAAACTGAAGCATCAAACTTCATCAATCATCGAACTTATTACGGAGCTTCAATTTTCTTGGTACCAACTTTCTGAGTGACACCATAAAAATACAGCAGATTTCAGTCAGACACAGAAATCCTGAAATGTTGGACGGTGGGTGTGGCTTTGGTGCAGTGACTGCGTTGTGACATCACAAAGTTCCAGAAGTCCTGGCGGCTGGTTTTAAGGATCGGTTTCTCAATCCGGGCTGTGAGGAATCTCTGTGGACTGAGACCTTTGAGACTTTAACTGCATTACTATAGAACCTGGACCTGATTTATAAACACACGGAGGTCTACGTTTAGACTGTGTCGACTTTTAGAACAAGCTGCTTTGGCACCAGACCTGGTTGAGGTCCAGGGAAGAATCCATTAAATGTTCTGGTCCAGTTACAGGGATCAACATTGTGAAATGGAAACTCTTACAACACTTTGGTCACTTTTTCAGGAAATAAAGCCACATAAATAATTAGACATTTTGTCTTGAGGATCTGGACTATGACCTGGACCGGACTCTGACCTGGACCAGACTATGACCTGGACCGGATTATGATCTGGACCGGACTATGACCTGGACCGGACTCTGACCTGGACCCGGCTATGATCTGGACCGGATTATGATCTGGACTATGACCTGGACCGGACTATGATCTGGACCGGACTATGACCTGGATCGGACTTGACCTGGACCCCGACTATGATCTGGACCGGACTCTGACCTGGACCCGACTATGACCTGGACCGGATTATGATCTGGACCGGACTATGATCTGGACCCGACTCTGACCGGGACCGGACTATGATCTGGACCCGACTCTGACCTGGACCGGATTATGATCTGGACCCGACTATGACCTGGACCCGACTCTGACCTGGACCGGATTATGATCTGGACCCGACTATGACCTGGACCAGATTATGATCTGGACTGGACTATGATCTGGACCGGACTATGACCTGGACCCGACTCTGACCTGGACCCGACTCTGACCTGGACCGGATTAAGATCTGGACCCGACTATGACCTGGACCGGATTATGATCTGACCGGACTCTGATCTGGACCGGACTCTGACCTGGACCGGACTATGACCTGGACCCGACTCTGATCTGGACCGGACTCTGACCTGGACCCGACTATGACCTGGACCCGACTCTGATCTGGACCGGACTCTGACCTGGACCGGACTCTGACCTGGACCCGACTATGATCTGGACCGGACTCTGATCTGGACCCGACTATGACCTGGACCGGACTCTGACCTGGACCCGACTATTGACCTGGACCGGACTCTGATCTGGACCGGACTCTGATCTGGACCCGACTATGATCAGAACTTCATGTGAATGCTTCTCAGATTTTAGGGACGGTTTCCACGTCAGGTTTCTGATTAGTAAACAAACTGGACGGAAGCTCGGAGAGAAACTCACAGCGGTTCTGTGCAGCTGAGTCCGCCATGTTGGCCGTTAGCTGGCTGGTCAAACGTCGGTGTTGATCTGCTCGGAAGGTTTCAGTCTGGAACTTTTCGGTAAACACGAACGGTCAGCTGGAACAACCTCAGCGCTGCTTCCTGTCCGAAGTTTGAAAGTTCCCGCGGCTTCCTGATTGGCCGGCCGATCTACTGCTCTCCGATTTGCTGGAGCATCTTCGCAGTGGATTGTGGTCTGTGTAGTTTTCTGTCTTCAGTGGAACGCCCGACTGTGTCAACGTAACTCGGAACATTTTAAAGTCCCGCCAGGTTCTCGTTCTGTAAATTATTAACGATTTGTTCGTTGAACTTTTAACGCTGTGACCTAATGCCTCCTCGTCGTCATCTGCGTTACCATGGCAGCCGAGTCAAACCCCACGGGCAGGTGGAGGTGAAGCTTCCGCTCTGCAGATCGTCATCATCAGTATCTGTTTATTAGTGAACATTTAACATCTTAAGATGGACGAACTTCATCTTCTTCACCCCCCCTCTCCGAACTGTGAAGGTTAGGGTTACCTGTTGGCTCCAGGTGAGTCTGAGCACCTGAACAGAAACATTAGCATCACGACATTAGCACCTGAACAGCAACATCAGTGGTCATGTGATATACAGGGCTACGCAAACGTCACAGGAGCAGACATTTGACCAGGCACGTCGTCAGCAGGCCCAGAGTCTGCCCCTCTGGAGGTCTCAGGTGGGTTTGGGTCTGCATTCAGACTGGGACTGTGGTGATTGAGTGGATATTGGCTGTTTGCCTCAGTCCAGGTGAGTCCTGTCACACACCCATCATGGCGTCTGACGCGCCCACACCAGGCAGGAAGGAGGGGAAGGTGAGGAGGAAGAGGATCGAGTGCGAGATGAGGAGGGGTTTAATTGTGTCTGAGGTTCAGATGATGGACATCGAGGAGTTGACATCTGCTGGTCATCGAGCTTTGATGGAAGGACGGACTGAGCATGCGCTTAGACGCTTCAAAGATGCTCTAAAGGCTGCAGACCAGGTGAGACTGCTGAGCCAACGTGCTGACATTTCTCGAGGTGAAGTCAAAAGATGTAGAGCCTCTGGGTTCTCTGATGATGTCATTGACAAGTAGTCCCAGTGTGTCAACAGAGACACTCAGTCATAGTTCTGATAGGGCTCATAAACCTGCTGTTGTATGTAATACATTTCCCATCATGCAATACTGCCCCTCAGCTGCAGGACTCCCGGGTCTTCCGGGCCTGTTCCTTTAACCTCGGAGCAGCCTACGTGGAGGCCGGATGGCCTCAGAAAGGTCTGGACTTCTTGCAGCAGGCTCAGCCTGGGCCAAAGGCTGACCGACTCCCAGACCTCCAGTTCAACCTCGCACTGGCCCACAATGCACTGGGGCAAAGGCAGGAGGCAGCAGCCCACTTCCTGCAGGCGGCTCAGCTGTACAGGTCTCAGGGAGATGGAGGCAGCGAGGGCAATGCCTGCATGGAGATGAGCCGCTGCTATGGGAAGGGACAGGTCAGAACCAGGACCAGAGAGTGAACCACAGCTGGAGCAGCACCTGTCAGGCGAGTCAGCTGACGTGTGTGTCGTGTGTGTGTGTGTCTGCCTGTGTGTCTGCCTTTGTGTGTGCGTCTGTGTGTATTGTAGG
>CM068486.1:128934-148934 GCA_034769265.1 Remorina albescens
GTAACTGTGGTAATGGTGATCCAACGACTTTTGAAGCTGTTTTTACTGATGTGATTATAAATGTGTGTGCGCAGGCTCACTGGGTTGTCGTAACAATCAAGCTCAGTGCTTCCGTAGCCTGGCGTTTGTCTGCGTTCAGCTAGGTGATGAAGAAGAGGGAGTAGACAGCTTCATCCACGCTCTGCAGGGATTTAGAGACACAGGTATCATAGGTGATTTCACAGATGATGGTGACTTCGATGGTGCTAATTATGATGATAATGAAGATGGTGTGACCGCAGCTTCATTTTCTTCTGTTTCTGCAGAGAACCACCTGGCCCAGGTTCAGGTGTGTGAGTCGTTAGCTAAACTTTACCTGAGGCAGAGGAAACCCGTCAAAGCTGTTCAGCTCTACAAACAAGCTCTGAGCGCTCTGACGCACTGCCAGGTAACACACACCTGTTCACAGCTGTTTACATTTGTTCAGACAGTTTTCAGGGTTAGTGAGGGAAAAGGACCTTCAGGCGAGCTCACCTGACTTGTCTTTATTCTTAGTGTTTTTGCTAATGGCTTATCTTCATTTGTCCACGATCTGAGCTGCTCACCTGTTAGGACCGGTGGGGGGTGGAGCCAATCCCAGCTGAGGTCCTTCTTGTCTTGTGCTGTGAGGCAACCTCACTAACCACTGTACATCCGTGCCAACCCATTCTCAATTTGAATACAACTCATTTGTAAACCTTCAGCCAATTACATGTTACACTGTTGCTTACATCATGAAACATCACTGGTTAATCAAGTGTTAATACTGTTCAGTGTTTAGTTTGTGTTGTTTGTTCTCAGGACCATTCTGGTCATGTCCAGGATCATCTGGTGGAGACACTGACATCAGCACTGCAGCAGAGTCTGACTGTCAGTCAGCAGGTTAGTCACATGACCACAACAACTACACAGCTCTTAACAAAAACACAGTTTCTAATGACAGCACAGCACAGCTCCTGACAACAACACAGCTCTTGGGATGTATGTCATCAGCGTCTCTAAATAAAGCCCAGCTAATCTAACAAATCCAGGTTGAAAATGGTGGCATCTCTGAATTACGCATCAAGGCGTCACACGAACTCAACCAGTTTTGTTAAATCAGGCTGATTTGGGTCCAGTTTACATAGCCTGACTTTGTGCTCGTTTCTGTGTTATACAAGAAGCCCTGACAAATGGACGGATGACGAACTGATGAAATGACGCACAGAGAGGTGAAACTTACAACTGCATTTTATCTGCAGCCTGACAAACGATCCTGATGGAGCTTTATGAAGAATATAAAGACATGCTTAGGAAGAGATCAATATGGCTCTTGGCTTATGGCTAATAAAGCGAGGGACAAGGCACAGCAAACAATAGCGGACAGACTAAATACGTACGTTGTAAACATTCACTTCACTTATTTCATATTGGGTTGCTGTTGCTGTGCTGTCGCCCCACAACAAGGAGGTCCTGGGTTCGGTTCCCGGCCTGGGGCCTTTCTGTGTGGAGTCTCCAAAGACATCATGTTTGGGTTCATTGGTGATTCTAAATTGTCCGTAGGTCTTAGTGTGAGTGTGAGTGTGAGTGGTTGTTGGTCTCTGTCTCTCTGTGATGGACTGGAGACCTGTCCAGGGTGACCCCGCCCTCGCCCAGAGTGACCTGGGATTGGCTCCAGAACCCCCCGTGACCTGGAAACAGATCAGAGGTAGAAGATGGATGAAACACGATGACACGAACATTTTTATTGCTCTGCGCTTTACTTTACAACACAGAGGCCGCGCCCACCCACAGTTCACCCATCTGGGCCACACCCACGCAGACCACGCCCCCAACGCTCACCGGTTGAACAGTGTGTGAGGTAGCAGCCAATGATGTTTTCACCTGTGACAATAAGGGGATATTTCTCACCTGACAGGATATTTTCATCGTTCTCACAGAAAGTCCGACATCAAACACAGTCCATGCACACGGGCCAACCAGCAGCCAGATGAGCAGTGGGAGGAGGGGCCAGGTGAGCTGGACTACCTTTACAGACCCAGACGTTTATACACAATAAGAGAAACAAACTTTGTTTCCGTGGGAACAGCACATTATTCTTGTGTTGAATCAAACCATATGTGAACAGGAACAGAGGCCCCAGGTAGACAGGAAGCAGCAGAGCATTGTGGGACAGCAGAAGGTGGAGACGCAAGTGGGTACATGAGTGGACATCTCAGGTGACTCAGTAAAATGTCAAACACTTTAATCGTTAATAACACAATAACACTAACACATTAATCGTCAGTAAATCTGATCCTCAGGACTGGGAGCCTCATCAGGGACCTGTATCACTAAACTGGATTAACATGTTCAGGATTTCATTTCATTATCTGGCTTGACTTCTGTAATCTGGTCTCATGAAGCCAATTATCAAATCACAAATTGAATTCCAATTATTATTTCCATCTAGAGCAGCGCGTGTTCACATAAAAGGACGAAAATATAAAGACAATCAACAATTCAAGAAAACAGTTACACAGCTGCAGCTGCCAGAAGCTGCAAAGAATGCTGGGAATAAATCACTTACTGTCAATGAGTAAATTACCAGAATTATAATATTAAATCTCAGCATTGGAGAGATTTACTGTCTGTCCCCATAAATTTATGCTTCTGATTTAAACCATGGCAACGTACCCCGATAGAAAGTAAAACACCTTTGTGAGACTGAAAACCCTAAATTAACCCTAAAGTTAGCTCACTGAGCTGAAATCCAGCTTCATGATAGGGGCCTCAGGACCCTGAGCTACAGGTTGAGAACTAGTTCCTCTGAAACCTACTGGTGTTTGTCTCTGTTTCCAGATCAGACCAGCTGCAGCACAGTAAGTAGCCATGACCTCATCCACCTGGTGAACGGCACGTGAACATCAGATGAACATCAGATGAACACCGAATCTTCTAATCTAAAGATTTACTGAGAGTGTGAGTGAAGGTGATGTCATGCCTGTGTTCTCAGGTGAGCTGTGGCCAGACAGAGAGAACCCACCCACTGACAGGTAACTGACACCTGTCGATCAAATCACGACAGACCCAACAAACTGTCACTCATCCTGATTAGCTGTAGTTTCTCTCTAGTGATACCTCGTTGGTCCAGAAAACCGAGGCCCGGCCCACCAGTCCAGGTGACCCCAGAGAACTCCTCCCAGGTGGAGATCTCGGTTCTGTGCACTGATGTAGACTCAGAAGACGCCAGGCTCATGTCCTTGACCGATGATTAGTAGGACCGATCTGTGGTTTCCATGTAAACACGTGTCAGTAAAGGTTAGGTGGCATCGCGGTGAAACTTGACCTTGGTAAGATCCACTTCATCAACTCAAAGAGGTTCCACAGACCAATTTAACTGAACTGTGACCTTCTGATCACCTGGTTGTTTACTCTGGTTCATTAGGACACAAATTATTATCAACAGTTCGTGTGATGAGGTCTCTCTGACCGACAGGCTTTCTGCTCATAAATACTGATCAATGTGTATCGTTGATGACATCAACATTTTCTGATGTGGCCTCACATACCCAACATCCTCACTTGCGATATTTGGTCTCACGCTGGTTATGAACTCTGTAAATCAACCTGGGGCCTTATATCACAACGCTGGATTTCATTTTATCGAGCTAACTTCCATATTAATTCTGGGTTTTCAGTCTCACGAAGGTGGTTTATCTTTGGGGTACGTTGCCATGGTTTGCTCCCAAGTCCTCTGAGGTTAGATCTGAAATAATGAGGTTAAAACTGTCAAACAAGAGACAAAAAAAAATCAGAAGCATAAATTTATGGGACAGACACTAAATCTCTCCAATGATGAGATTTAATATTATAATTCTGGTAATTTACTCATTGACAGTCAGTGATTTTTTTTCCCAGCATTCTTTGCAGTTTCTGGCAGCTGCAGCTGTGTAACTGCTTTCTTGAATTATTGATTTATAGTCTTTCTATTTTCTTAATATTATACTTATGCAGCTGTTTGCGTCTTCTCCATGGTCTGATTGGTCAGATGCAGTATGTGATCTAGATGGAAAAGTCAGAGTTCAGTTTGCCATTTAATAACCAGCTTCATGAGACTGCTTATCAGGATTAAGGGTGTCTGGGTAAGTCAAGCCAGATAACAAAAAGAGATCTGGTTCTGATATCCAACTTCCTACTGGATCATAAAGCTCTCTGTTCTGTTCTGAGATGTCGAGTTTCCTGGAAACAACAAACTTCCATCATTTGTCACTGCGTGGATGAACTGCAGGTCTTTGGTTCAGTTCTCTAGTTCAGGATTCTGGTTCAGTTCTCTAGTTCAGGTCTCTGGTTCAGTTCTCTAGTTCAGGATTCTGGTTCAGGTCTCTGGTTCAGGGTTCTGGTTCAGGGTTCTGGTTCAGGTGTCTGGTTCAGGTCTCTGGTTCAGGTGTCTGGTTCAGGGTTCTGGTTCAGGTCTCTGGTTCAGGGTTCTGGTTCAGGTCTCTGGTTCAGGTGTCTGGTTCAGGATTCTGGTTCAGGTCTCTGGTTCAGGTCTCTGGTTCAGGGTTCTGGTTCAGGTCTCTGGTTCAGGTCTCTGGTTCAGGGTTCTGGTTCAGGTCTCTAAAAGCTCTCAGAGGGATCTCAGTCCATCTCATCGGTCTGTTTGTATCAGACAGAAACTTCTCTGAGGGTCCAAACTGGTTCTGTTGGTCTCTGAAACTCTCGGTCTTGTGAGGATCCTCTGAGTCTCTGAGCTCTGTGGGGTCGTCCTCGGACGCTGATGTTATTTCTGAGACACCTGATTGGTCTGTGGGCGGGGCTTTTCTACTCACTGATCTCAGACTCCAACATAAACTGCTCTGGAGCAGGTTAGCTGTTCAGCATCAGTTACCATGGTGATATATCCCGGTAAGAAGTGAATCAGCTTCATGGACCGAAAACCCATAAAAGCTTGGATTTAACCTGAGTTTACCTTGAGGACTCTAAATCCTGCTCCATTGTACAGACCTTTGAAGTTCTCTGAGGACTATGTCCCCGTCTGTGACGAGGAGGACAGGAAGGACTTCGAACTGCTGCCAGCAGAGTCGACACTAAAGAGCTGATGGTGAATTTCTCCCCCAACACTACTTGGCATCCAGGGAACGGACACGGAAACGGATACATCCTGTTCGTACCTGAGTGTTCACATGAACGATAAACTGAACTGGACTGACGACAACGCAGCTCTGGTCATCAAAGGTCAGATCAGCTGTTCCTCCTGCAGAGACTCAGGTCTTCTGGACTCACTCGTTCTTAAAGTTGTTCTTTAACTCCTCATTGGCATCGGCCAACTCCCATGGCGTGGGCTGCAGGGGGAGGGAAATCTCAACAGAGGATTTCCTGATTAATACCTTTTACAACATTGGAATTTTAAATGTTGGACAAATAAAAGAATTAAAATTTGTATAATATGACAAAACAAGAACCTAATAAAAGGAAAAAAGGACAAAAGGAGAACATAAAAGGAATATAACACAAGAGAAGATGTTTAATTCATTACAGAATGGTGATTCTGCTGATGTGTGATCTCCCCCCACACACACACACACACACACAGCTCCTCCTCTTCCTCTGACTCTCCTCAGTCTGTTTCAGATCAGAGCTGCCTTCAGCAGGATCCAGAGTGATTCTGAATTCTTCAGGTTCTTCTGTGGTTCTGTGGACTGCTGCCGTGTTGGATTGAGGAGAGAACATGAGGAGCAGAGTGGATGTATGGAAGAGAATGAACTGAGGAAGAAAAAGCATTCAGGTAAAAACACCTTTCCTTTCACCATAAAAGCCTCAGGGGCAGGTCCAGCTTCTTAACTTCAAGGCAGTTCATGTGAAATTTTAAAATCAAGTAAAAAGTGGAAGGTGGTGGAGCTCCCTCCGTGTGAAAACGGTCTCCACAACATGATGAAACGCTCTACATAACAACACATTTAGTTTTTAATCTCTAAAGCACAACAATGGAAACTGAATGAAACAATTCCTGGCCTAGAACTAGAGCCTGATCTCAGTGTCTGCAGAGTTCCTTACTTCTTACAGATAGAGTCAAAAGATGAAAAAGTTTAAATTGTGATATTAATCAAGCAAGTACTTACAGCAACTGGTTATATAAGCTTAATTAACATGTTAATTAAACTTAGATGTTAGCTGGAGCTCAGGAAGACCTTAGCTAATGGTTAGCTGGATGTAACGGATGTTAACTGAAAGTTAGCAGGATGTCAGCTGGTGGTTAGGAGAAGATTAGCTGAGATCTACAGCAGTTTCATTAGTTTTGCTTGATAACTCTCAGCCAATCAGAAGCAGAGAGGCTTCAGCTCAGTAAGTTTCTTGGTAGAGGTTACCAAGGTGACATGAAGAACACACAGACTCACACTCTGATCCTGCTGCCAAAAATAACTGTAGTTGCTCTGCTGTAACCTGATCTGTGTGTGTGCTGAAATTAGTACCACAATGTAAGAGGTGACATCTGATGATGCTGATGAGGATGAAGGTAATGAAGAACTCAGATTTAAAACAGTTTAGGTTTTGGTCTGAGTCTCTGTCAGCTGACTCCTTGATGGTCGATGGATCAGTTGCCATGGTAACCTCATCCGGTTCTCCACAGGGTCTTTGTGCCTTAACAAGACTCTAATCTCTGATCTCTTATCAGCAAGGGTCAGACAGGAAGTCTCTATCACAATAAGAGCTGATGGACTACAGGCGTCCAATCAGAAAGCAGCGAGTGATTGAAGTCAACAACACAAAGAGAAGCGCTGGTCACTAGAGCAGCCATCAGATGAGGTCTTGACCTGGGACATTCATGCTGGACCAGGTGCATCAGGCTCAGGTTTTAATGCAGCTCAAGTCAACCAATCACGTACCTCAGATGTCACACACCTTTTAACCATTCACACGAGTTTCTGTTGCACAAACTGGACCTTTTTACTTCACAGAAATGAAAGCCAACTCCAGCCTGACCCCTCCCACTTTTCCCCTGCAGGATGTCGGCATCGTCATTAGCTCCACCCACCAGCTCCTCAGCCCTGCCTCTTCCAAACACCTCACACTACCCTGCGCTCTCAGACTGGGAGGCTCCCAGTTTTACCCAGGCTGCTCAGTTCCGAGTTGGAACCACCTTGGTTCTCTTCCTATTCGCTGCCTGCAGTAACTTGGCCCTATTGGTCAGCCTCTGGTGTGGGCGTGGCCGTCAGCTGGCATCTCACTTGCGGCCACTGATGCTGAGTTTGGCAATGGCGGACCTGATGATGACGTTTTTGGTGATGCCTCTGGACGCAGTGTGGAACGTGACAGTGCAGTGGTACGGAGGGGACGTACTCTGTAAGTTGCTCTGCTTCCTAAAGCTGTTCGCCATGCACGCCTCCGCTTTCATCCTCGTTGTTATCAGCCTAGACCGCCAGCACGCCATCTTGAATCCGCTGGATGCTCTAAGCGCACACCGCAGGAACCGACGCATGCTGCTGTTGGCCTGGAGCATCAGCCTGCTGCTTGCATCACCACAGGTAGGTATTAGCGCAGGTAACACTGACGGGAAATAGTAGAGGAAACAGGAACCACTGTAGGAAACAAGAAAGACTCAAGGAAACAATGAAACAAACAGGAAACAGTGCAGATTGTCACATCTAAGTGTCCTCCCTGACTAATCACAGTACAGTTTTTTTGCTTCATATTGAGCAAATGGAGCTGATCCAGAGCTCTGTGGTGTACATGGCTGAAGTGCGGAGCTGAGAGAAGTCACATGTTCTGACTCTGAACTGGCTCTATGATTCACTTCATCACTTTAAACAGTGATGAAGAGAACGAGCTCATCACTCTCCTCAGCCGCTGCAGCTTTAAACCATCGGTCTACTGAAACCTGGACCTAAAATCCCTGCAGGAATGTTCTGCTCTCTGATAGAGATTAAAGCCCCCTACTGTTAGCTCGGGCTAACCTCTCCCCTTGGTTTCTATAAGGAATGCTAGAAACACTAAGAGGCTCCAGGCTGGAAAACAGTTCAAACCAACAAGCATTACTTTAACTGAGCAGCAAAGACACAACTGAACAACCAAGTCCTTCAATTCATGTCAAAGCATCATGGAGACGTGGAGACGTCTCGAAGTGACGCAAGTGTGACTGTAACACTTAATGCTCATCTGTTCCCAGCAGCAGTGAGACAGTCGTCTCACTCTCACCTGTCTGTCTGTGTGTCCAGCTGTTCATCTTCAGGGCGGTCAGGATGGACGGCGTGGACTTCACTCAGTGTGCGACTCATGGCAGCTTCAGCCACCGCTGGCAGGAAACAGTTTACAACATGTTTCACTTCACCACACTGTTTGTTGTCCCCCTACTGGTGATGAGCTGCTGCTACAGCCGCATCCTGCTGCACATCCACCAACAACACCTGAGGGAGAAAGGTAACGCCTACAGGCCAGTGTGTTATCTTCACATCTGTAGCACACAGATACTTCTGTTTTTATTATACATTTTTTATTTACATCAGAATTTCATTTTGAATCCCACAGACCTGTTCTTGTGTTGTGATGGTACAATGAACTATTTTACATTTAACAACAATTTAAAACGTAACAATTATCCAACCATTGAGGGTGAGTAATACTGAGAATGGAAAAAAAAAGTGATTATGTTTACAGAAGAAGAGGCCCATTAATGGTAAATGGACTGATGAGCAACCTGCACTGCAGCCTCTCCAGTCGGAACAAAAGGTTTTTGTTTTTGTTTTTTTGGGGGGGAAAGATTTCGGTTCTAAAAGGATGACCGGCAGATGTTCTATGTGATCACCATCTAGAAATGCACCCACGATTAAAAGTACGCAACAGTTTAACTACATTACAACACTGTGTGGTTTACGACTGTCTGCATACACGTATGTTAAATAAATTGTAAAAAAAACTAATGTGATTATTCTCTCACTGTAATCATCCCATCCTTGTCCATGAGTTTCTCCAAGCTTGGGCTTCAGAAATACACCTGATTTTGTCCTGGATTTATAACTTGTTTGCTTTTTTTTTTGTGAGTGTATATAATTATATGAAGTCTAGACTTCACATATGCAAAGAAGGGGCCACGTGTCATTTTCCTTCTGGGGGCCAAACATGAGGCTTCACCCCTACTCATAGCTGACACAACATCTACATGATGTCGCTGACACTCTGATATCACTGATGTAGTCTTTCCCTCTCCAGCAGGGGAGTCTTTCCTTCGGCGCAGCAACAGTGACATCATCCCAAAAGCTCGGATGAAGTCTCTGAAGATGACGGTGGTCATCGTGCTGTCCTTTGTGGTATGCTGGACTCCCTATTACCTGCTGGGGATCTGGTACTGGTTTCAGCCCAACATGTTGCACATCACACCTGACTACATTCATCACGCCCTCTTCGTGTTTGGGAACCTGAACACCTGCTTCGACCCCGTAATCTACGGCTTCTATACACCGTCCTTCAGGGCCGACCTTTCCGCCTGCTGCCGCAAGAAGACGGCTGGCGCCAACACCTCTTCACAATCTCCAAACCAACTGTCTGCCCAACAGGGTCCTTACAGTGAGGAGAACAAGTCAGGCTCCAACCCTAAGAAGCAAGCAGGAAACTGAGACTGACCAATCAGGCACCAGGACCCAGAATCAGCTGAAACACAGACATATAGCTGCAAGTTTCATATTTAGCTGAGGTGTCAGGTGTGTGTGTGAGGGGGGGGGGGCGGTGATGGTGAAGACGTTGGATGAGGAAAGAAGGACCAGACTGTGTTTGTTTCCACGTTTATTTGGTTTCTTGTGTCGACTGAAGAAGAGGAGCAGCCTGAGTAGGCTGAAGATCAGAAGGTGAAATATGTCTCACCCTAACTCCATGTACATTTATTCTAATTGAACTATTTGGTGTCAGCATCAGGAGGACCGCTGTTAAAGCTATAGAAACTTTACGACACAGGGGTGAAAGTAAAACAAGAGAAAAGAAATCAGTAACATTAAAGCATTGCTCTTCTCATTGGTTCTAGCCTCGTTCTCTACATCTCTACATCAAATTCTACAGCATCACCTGGTCATGTGGTCAGCAGGAAGAGGAGTTTAGACTGAATCATCAGTTCTCATATAAAACATAAATCATTATTAAAAATGACCTCTACTGTAAACAGTGACAAGTCAAACTCTTCCTCTACCATATGCTGAAAACACAACTTCTACAAACATTTTCACATCGTTCAACTAGAATGAAAGAATTGGGAAAATTCAACAAAACCAGAAATAGAATTATAATATTATCATTATTAATAATAAAGAATTTATGGGTTTTGGCAAAATTTTCTTTTGACTACCAAATGGCAGCAATAGAAAAATAAGAACTGAAGAAGAAAAAGAACAAAAAACTTTGTTCTGGTTTTAAAAATCACTCTGCTCATCTCTGCTCCCCCTAACACTGACCCCTGACCCAGGAACTGTAAGACTCCAGTCCAGATATGTCACCTGCTGATTCCCAAAGAACTGACTCTTCATGAGAGTCCGATCAGAATGTTTTGGTGTTTGTACTTGGACAAACGAATAAAAACACTTTGAGCTCTTTAATTCAGAGTTTTAGCAGGAAAGTTCTCAAAGACTCTGGGTCTAGTTTCAGGGCCTAAGTCTCATAGACTCAAAGCTTCAAGTTCAAGATCTGGGAATCTGGATGTCTTGGGCTTTGGGGGTTTTGGGTCTGGATATCCAGGGGCTAGGGGTCTTGGGGTCAGTGTCAGGGGCTGTATTAACATTCAATCTCTTTGTTCATTTAATTCATTCATTTGGTTCAAGACTCATTTCTTCTTCTGGTTCAATAAGAAAATATAAACTTCTGAAATCAAAACGTTTCTTTTGGTTCAGTTTGTTCTTCACAGGAAACAGGCAGGAGCTGTTTCTGACTTTGGATGTGGTTCAGCTTGTTTCTTCGGATCAGATCATTTCATCAGGTCTCAGTTGAGTTTACACATAGTTGACACCTGCAGGCACGTGACAAGAAATGGCTCCGCAAAAATAGAACACCAACGTGTGATGATTGAAACGGGGACTGAAAACATGAAAGTCCAGTGAACTCCACTGAAGTGGTTGTGAAGTGTGGATCAGGTCTGGCAACTGAAAGACTGTCAAGACCTGGAGGATCTTCTCTCTGGACCTGGGGTCAGGTCTCAGAGGCTTGTCTCAGGACCTGGTCCCTCTGCTATAGTGAATCTGAACTCAGGCTTTTGGGCCCATCAGGGAAAGCTGCTGTCAGATGGGCAGATGCCAAAGAGAATGCCTGAGGATCAGGTTCAGGTTCAGGTTCAGGTCTAAAGCGGTAAAGTGGCCCAAGAGGAGCCTTTTGGTTGGAGGTAGGTTAGCTTGAGCAGCATTAGGATGCTAACGGTTTGGCATGGAGCCTGAGGTAGTTGTCTTTGGGAGTACAGAGTTTGGTGACGGCATTGGGGGGGGGGGGGGGGGGGGGGGGGGCAGCTGAGTGTCAGTTTTGTACATGTCCTCAACTGAGGTGAAATTTGAGATCAGGTCTTCTTAGAACCTGGACTCTGGGTAAACCAGCAGAAGGCCCCTAGGCTTCAGGAAACTTGGCACTGACGGTGACAAACTCAAAACAACCAAAACTGAAGAAAAAGGATTTGGTTCAATCAGAAACATCCAAGACCCACAAGGAACCAGGCCAGTCACATGACCACCTGACATCCAATCAAGATCTAGCTTTGGTTTCAGTCTGAAAATGACATCATCATGATGGACTGGACTGTTCCCTGTGGAGTCAGGGGGTCTGGATGTTCTTCATCATCATCATCATCATCTCACTCACTCATAAAGGCCGAGGTGGCTATAAGGCTGTCATGACAGGAAGTGACCTCAGGCTGAGGGGAAGGGGGGAGGACGGAGGGCAGGGGGGTTGGTTATCTGGTGCTGGTAGCCTGTGGTTAGATGGGTGGAGCTGGATCAACCATGACCATCACTGGAGGAGGGGCGGAGTCACATCTCTGTGGGTGGAGCAAAGATGAACTGAGATGGACAGGAGGGAAGACAGGCTGACTGACAGTTGCCATGGAAACAGATGCGTGTGTGTGTGTGTGTGTGTGTCTGTGTGTGTTACCTGACTGAGCTCAATGCTCTCAGGTGTTTGACCTTTCAAACCTCTGACACCTTCCAGAGTGGGTGGAGCCTCCCAACTCACTTCCTTTCTGCAGAACAAACTGAGCACAGAACAGAGTGATGATGATGATGATGATGATGATGATGGAGGATGAGGAGGATGATGAAGGTCGTACCTGCGTCTGTATCCCAGCAGGATGAAAAGCAGGCAGCAGAGGACGCAGGCGAGGCCGCTGTGGATGCCGACCATCAGTGTGGACATGGAGGCGTCGGATTGGTCACAGTTACAGGGACCGGCTGAGACAGGAGACAGTGGATCAGATTGGTTCAGACTGGATTGAGGTCAGAGGTCAGAGCTCCTACCTGCTGCAGGGTTCCCTCCATCTTCTAGAGACACCAGGCGGCGGTTGGACGGACTGTCTCCATTCCCATTGAACGCCACCAGCTGGATCTCGTATACGGCTGCTGGTTCTGCAGGAAGGACAGAGACACTGAAAGTCCTCACGAAGACAATGTTAGCTTAGCACTGAGACTGTAGGTGGATGTTAGCGTAGACTAACCCAGGTGGGAGATTGTGTGGGTGTTGATGTGTCCTGGGAAAGTCTCCTGCCCCTGGATGTCTGGGTTGGAAACCCCACGGTACTCCAGTCTGAAGCCTTCCAGCTTCCCAGGTTTACTGGGCAGCTCCCAGTAAACCTGCATGGCCGTCTGGTTGAGGACCTTAGTGAAGAAACTGGGAGAACTGGGAACTGTGGGATGAACATGAGGCAGAAAATAAAGTCAACTCAGAACCATTCTGAACTTTTATTTTGAAGCCCTTCTAACATGGACAGATGTGTTTGATGGAGAAGTTTCTCGTTCTGATCACAAGACAGACCTACCTCCACCCAGCGTGGTGGCGGTGATGCTGCTGGACTGCCGGCTGCCTCCCAAAGCGGAGTAGGCCTTCAGGTAGATGGAGTAGGTTGTGGCTGCGTCCAGGTTGTTGACCTCATGTTTAAAGGTAGTTTTACTGACGGCCTCCTGCAGCTCTGCACTGTTGGGCTCTGAGGACACAGGTCAGAGGTCAGAGGTCACAGAGGTTCTACGGCATTGGTGCAATCTGCCCTGAACTGGTTCAGGGTGATCTCAGTCTTACCCCCCAGGCGTCGAATGTGCAGCACATATCCAATGATCTGCTGGCTGACAGTCATTGTTGGCTCCTCCCACGTCAGCTGCAGACTGCTGGGGCTGAGGGCCGTGGCCCTGAGGCCGGTGGGGGCGTCGGGCAGCTCGGACCCCTGGCTGATGGCCAGACGTGCACTGGCCTGGTTTGTGCCGGCACTGTTTTCAGCAATGCACTGATAGATAGCCTCGTCCTCAGGTGTGATCCGGGTGATGGCGAGCGTGCTGTGGGGAAGACAGAGTGATGGACACAGATGATGATCAGGTGATCACTTTGGGCCCGTCGTTCAATTAAAATCACTGAATTTGTCTCTAATTTGCTGCTGTAAGGTCATAAAACATGTGACCAACATGTCCGTGATCTGGCTGTGTGGGAGGATGGTCTGGTCCTGTTATCCTGTGACCTCACTGAAGGAAAATGTCTTACGTGTTTCCATTGGTGAGCTTGACATTGCCGCTGGGTGTCAGCAGTTTGCCATTTTTGAGCCAGATCAGATGAGGTTCAGGGACAGCAGACGCCGTGCAGCTGAAGACAGCACTGCCCCCTTCTGGTCTGGAGACAGACTGAGGCCACTGGACAAACTCTGGAGGGGCTGTAGCAGGACAGAGGAGGAAGAGATACTGAACAGCTGTTGTAGTTGTAATCAGTTATAATTGTAAACAGCCCCCCCCCCTCCAGGGGTCTGGACCACAAAGCAGGATTTGGGGTTATCGAGATAAACTCAGGGTAAATCCTGGTTGTCTGGATTTCTGGTCCTATAAAGCTGCATCACTTCTTACCAGGACATATCACCATGGTAACTGATGCTGAACGGTTCACCTGCCTGCAAGCAGGTTATGTTGGAGATTGACATCCTGTGGTATTTATATTCCAACATGTTTATCTTTTTCTGTTTAGTGCGACTTCAGTAATCATCTACTGGCAGTAAAGAGTGATTGTGAACTTGAACTTGTCTTTGTGTCTGAGCTCCATTTTGACCTCTGACCCCCCCCCGTCCTTGTCAGACAGACAGGTGCTGTCTCGCCGCCACCAGATTCCGTCTCCACAGCAACACACAGACCACATATACCCATGTGTCCGTGTCACCTTGAATTACCCCTAAAGCTCCACCCC
This sequence comes from Remorina albescens, assembly GCA_034769265.1. NCBI lineage: Eukaryota > Metazoa > Chordata > Actinopteri > Carangiformes > Echeneidae > Remorina > Remorina albescens. Next base: position 143,296 of record CM068486.1, read on the forward strand.
CTGCTCATCTGAATATTATGGGGGGGCAAAGGTCATAGGGGAGGAGAGAGAGTGGAGGGAGAGGGGTGTGTGTGTGTGTGTGGGGGGGGGGTTGTGAAAAGAACCCATTTATCAAATTGGGGGGATCATTAACACAGAAATAAAGTTGGTCTGTGAAGAGAGACGACCCTTGACCTTTCACACACTTTGTTATGCAGCTACTTCAACACATCAAATTCAAGAGCAAAACACACACACACAGAACCTATCTGTGTGTGTGCTGTGTGTCATTGTGTGTTGTTGTGTTGGGCTTCAGTGTGAACAAAGTCCTTGTTGTGAAGTGAGACTCTTCACATGCTCATCCATATTCTAATGAAGTGTGATTCAGACACAATGAGCCTGTGTGACCTCTGACCTCTGACCCTCCCTAACACACAAAGCTGCAGCTGGGGGGGGGTGAGTTTAAGTTGTGAGAACAGGAGGTTGTCCTGATCCCAGTTTAATGCCCCTCCTCTTCCTCCTCCTCATCATCACCCTGCCTCCTGTGATGAGGTCAGGGGTCAAAGGTCAGAGGGGACTCTGCTACACTGTCTGAGCTGAAACACAAAAAGATGAACCCAGATGAGACGTGTCCAACCTGTGTCACAAAGCTTTTTCTTCTTCCTAAATGCTCCCAAATATCCATCCATCCAACTTCTACCGCTTTTCCGTTTCCGGGTTGCGGAGTGCTGGAGCCAATCCCAGCCAACGTCCCGGGCGAGGGGTCACCCTGGACAGGTCGCCAGTCCATCACAGGGCCAACACACAGAGACAGACAGAGACAAACAACCACTCACACTCACATTCAGACCTACGGACAATTTAGAGTCACCAGTTAACCCAAACATGCATGTGTTTGGACGGTGGGAGGAAACCCTAGCAGACACGGGGAGAACATGCAAACTCCACACAGAAAGGATCCAGGCCAGGAACCGAACCCGCAACCTTCTTATTGTGGGGCGACAGCGTTAACCACTATGCTGCCGTGCTGCCCCAAATATTTATGTACTTTATAATATTTATCAATTGTCTTATAGTGTTATTTTGTAGTTGGGTTATTGTTGTCGTCACCTTGTACCACCAGTCGTCCCAGTGCCGTCCTCCTGGATCTGCTTCCTGGTCTGTTTGCTGAACAAACATAAACTCCTGAATGTTGCAGATTCACATCAGAGATCATCAGGTTTCCTGTCCCCAAGACCTGGATCCCTTCGACCCCGATGGAGCGGCCGTCTGAGAAATACAGGGGTTAGGGGTCAGATAGGGGTCATAAAAGGGTCAGACAGACAGAGTTTATGGGTCAGTTGTTACCGAGGCGACTCCAGGACACGATGGGCCGGGGGTTTCCTGTGGCAATGCACTCCAGGATCGCTGTTTGGTGGATGTTGATCGTGAGGTTCTGAGGACCAGACAGGATTGTGGGCTCCTGGTAGATCCTGGATCCTGCAACTGGACCCAGAGAAACCAGACCAAATTGAGATACAGAGGCCATAAAAAACTGGAAGAGACTAGAAGGTTATTCAGGGTGTTTCAGTCTCTGCCCTGAGTTTGTTCTTACCGGTGACGGACAGCCGGGCCTCCTGGCTGTATCGCGTGTTAGCGATATTTGAGGCGACACAGCGAAACAAACCGCTATCTGTTCGCCGAACGCCAGTGATCTGCAGGACACCGTTAGGAAGCAGAGTGTACCTGTAAGACACAAACACACCTTCAGTCAGGTCAACATATTTCCACTCAAACGGTTTAATCTGCATTCCGTCCATACGACATGTAACGTGCCGCGGGTCGCCTGTGCTCAGAGGCTGCTGGTCTCTCTGCCACGTGATGTTGGCCTCTGGGATTCCATTAACCTGACAGGTGAGTCTGGCCACGCCCCCTTCATCCACCAACACAGACTCTGGGTGAGACAGGAACTTTGGGAGAGCTGGGGAGGGCAGACAGAGAGACTGATAAACAGCTGAGCCTCTCCTGTTTTGTTTATCTGTGGGTTGTGTAGTTGTGTTTCTGTTGCTCACAGGCCAGCTGGACTCGGGCCTTGCGGCTGATCAACATGCCATAGCGGTTCTGGACGGCACAGTCGTAGTCTCCGGCATCCGTCTCGTTCCTGTCCCGTCTTTTGGAGAAGTTCTTGATGAGCAGTGTCCCGTTATCAAGCACCGTCGCCCTGATGCCAGTCGCCACGGGAACACCGTTCCTTCTCCAGGTGATGGAGAGAGGCCCCTCCCCTTCTACCTGACAGTCCAGTGACAGGGGACGGTCCCTCACCGCAATGACATCACTGGGCTCCTTGAGGAAGGCTAGTTCTGAGGCTCCGCTGACACCTGAGAGGAGACAGGTGAGTCTGAGCAGCTGATTATTCATTATTGATCAAATCTTTGTGATTCCAATCTTTCATTGGATTTTCAGTGACATATCCAAAAAAATCAAATCAGATTTATTTATATAGCACCAAATCATAAAAAAGTTACATCAAGGCACTTTACACATAGAGCAGGTCTACACAAACCCTTTATAAAATTAGACAAACTTATAAAAATACGTGTAAAAACAAGCACAATAAAACCCTAAAACAAAATAGACGGGCGGGCGGCCTGACAAACACTGACAGACTTTCAAACACAAAAGTCAGTCTTTTGGTCGGCCAGTTTTTAATATTCTAAAAGAATATTTATATAAATGAAGTACCACAGTTATATCTCCAGGGAAACATAATGTTGATGATCTGGGAAGTTCACAATTCAACCAGTTATCCATAAAATGGAACATTTTTATAATCCAGGGGTAATTTATATATATAAAATGTATCTGTCTCTTTCCCACATCAGTTAAAGTTTACCACAACCATTATTATCCTTAGAGCCACGCCTCTTTTTGATGCTTTTTGAAGCATTGTGGGTAACTTTAAAGAGCGCTCAGCTGGCCGTCTGTCCTGACTGAAGGGAACTCCTTCTTTAATGTAGTGTCTAATTTGTACATCGTTTCAAAAATGATCTTTTTCCTTTAATCTAGTATCATTTCATTTTTCAAACACTTATCTGTCAGAGCAGCGTGGGGTGCTGGGTCCAATCCCAAAAGTCTGTGAAAGTCGGATGAGCAGAGAATATCTAGATATTTGTAATACTGCTCTGCTGTGAAGCCACCTTCACCAGGTGACCTCGAAGGTTTCTGCTATAAGAATCTCCAAACTGTCCGTTTCTGTGGAGGAAGCTGTGGCAGCTCCACCTTCAGGAAGAGTCCGAGCTGTACCCATGACTGTGTGCAAACTTTCATGAAGGTCTGTCAAGACTTCATTAATCTCTTTATATCATGTAATTAGTTCATCATCTTTTGTAATTGCTGTGGTTTTGTTATTTTAATCCAGATGTTTCAGTTGTCAGTAATCATCCACTTGTTTTAATAGTTTTCATAGAAATTCGTTTTGAGCCTAAATAGTGAATATTCTGCCTTTTATATTACATATTCCATGTAGTTCAGTTTTTATTGGCCAATTTCCCTGAAGGTTTGTTCATGATATTGTTCAGCCAAGTGTTTCTCAACTTTGTATATTTCCTTCTTTCAAATGATTGTAACTTTCCTGTATTGTGCTTTTTGTTGAATTATAAACTTTACCCTTCCTCTGATAAACTCTTTGAATCCATCCCAGACAGAAACTTATTCTTCTCTTCCCAGATTGTCTAAAAATGTTTTCATGTTCTCACCAAGTTTTACAGTAAATTGTTCATCTTCTAATAAATTTGTATTCAGTCTCCATCTTCCAACTTTATTGATCAGATCTCGATCAGTTACACAATTAATTTAAAAAGGAGCTGAGCTGATGATGATGATGATGAGAGTGATGAAGATGACCCCCCCCCACCACACACACACTCAAACTGAAGGACTCAGGAGGGCTCAGCTTCAGGTGACCTTTGACCTCTGATAGTCTGCTGTGAATCTTTATTTCTTTTCACCATTAACAGTATCTGAAGTTGTTGTGGAAACAGGCAAATTACCATGCAAAGATTTCTGGGAAATGTAGTTCATAAATAACAGGGAGCTCCAGACCACAGAGATCTGATCCAGGTTTCAACAGAGACCAGAAAACATCACTTCAGATTTAACCTCCTATCCAAATAAAAGCCTCAAAGCCTTAACTCTGTCTGGTCAGTGAACGCACCCTCCTCTTTTCCATTTGAACTTGGGAAGGTTGACCCCCCCCCCCCCAAAAAAGATCTCATCACTCAGACAACAATGTCAAAACCCCCATCCTCCATCTTGTTCTGGTCCCAGCTGGTCTCTGGGAGGTGGGAGGAGAAAATGAGATGGCAGCAGGACTCCCCGTGACGTCTGGAGACCCTGATCCCCCAAAACCCCCCAGACCCTCAGACCCCAAGACCTCCACCTTCTATAGTATGAATGACAACAATAATGACAATAGTCTGGTCCCAGACACAACAACCCCCCTCCCAAAATCCCTAAAAAAAACCAAAACCACCAAACCAGACCTTTGTCCTGCAGCTGCTCCAAGTTCACCCAGACCTCCTGCTCTGTCTAAGCTCAGGTTCAGGTCCTGACTAGACCTGGACCAGATAGCCTCAAACTCTAAACTAACGCTGGTCTGAGCCAAGTCTGATCTGACCCACATGTGGACCAAAGTCCAGTCCTGTCAATATTCAGATCTCACAGCTGAACTTCAGAGACCAAAACCAAACCCATAACCAAAAGAGCAGTCAGATACCCCAAACCTTAGCCAGGGCCAGTACCACACAACTTTTTAAAGACTATATCCACAAACCTCTCTCTCTCTCTCTCTCTCTCTCTCTCAACCCAATCGGTCGAGGCAGATGGCCGCCCCCCCCGAGCCTGTTTCTGCCTCTTAAAGGAAGTTTTTCCTGCTCATGAGGGGATCTGTTGGGTCTCTTTAAATCATTTATAAAGAGTTTGGTCCAGACCTGCTCTGTATGTAAAGAGTCTTGATGTAACTTTGTTATAATTTGGTGCTAAACGAATTAATCTGATTTGATTTGATTTGAAACCAGATCAACAAACAAACTGACTGTCAGAGCACAAACTAAATTGACCTTTGACTCGCAGTACTGTCTCATTGTGGGTCCAATCAGCTGATGGATCAGTTTCTGGTCTGAACCATCTCAGACTGCAGCTCCAGGATTAAACCCTAACCCCTCCCTTCTGGGTCCTCATGGTATATAAAGGGGGGGGGGGGGTTAATTTAAAACACTGGGACCCCCCCCCCCCCACCGGCCCCTAGAGGTCATGGGAGTCTCACTGGAGGATCAGCAGCCTCTCTCTCCCTCTTTGTGGCGTATTGTCACACGCCCGACTCTGACCTTGAACGTGGTTCTGTGGTAGTGACAATGACTGACCCCCCCCCCCCCCCCAAAAAACAAAACAAAGGGCCGCCCACAGCCAAGGACACACACACAAACACACACTGCATATTCAATTCATGTGCTGCTCAGATGACACAACTTCAGTTTCTAATCAGTCTAAACTCCCACAATGCACCACTGCTTGTGGTCCTGGTCTCCTCTGAATCAGATGACAGGTGTATTAACCTGCAGGTAACCATGGCAACAGGGCTGATGCTTCACTGGTCTGTTTTAAGCCCCCTGACCTCTGACCTC
>CM068486.1:153934-253934 GCA_034769265.1 Remorina albescens
TCGGAGGATGATGAGTTTCAGTGTCGACGCTGTCGGCATCAGCAGAGGAGACAGTTTCCCTCCGTCCATGCAGCAGCCAACACCTGCCTTCCCTGTAAGACCCCCTGAACCCTCAGACCTAAACCTCCAAACTTTAATCCCCCGATCCAGAGACGTGGACAGAAGAAATCTTTCTTTTTGTTTTTTTTGGGGCTTTTATGCCTTTATGTTAATTAGTAAGGGGCGGAGCCGTCAGGAGTAAAAAAACAAAGGTCCTTTGCTGGAATCGAACCAAAGACGCTGCGACAACATGTATTGTTTGCTAATCACTTAAGCACCTGTGCTGCTGACCAGCGTGAACCTCTTCTACAGACCAATGGGAGTCCTGCAAATGGAGGTTTTTCTTGGGACCCCCAGGCCTACTTGGCTGCAGCTTCCTGAGGATATGTCCCTCCAGAATAAAGGTCCGGACCCAGAGAACTCTCCTGTTCTAAGTTTCCTTCAGTCCCACACTTAAGTAGTGACATCATGATGACATCACTGAGAAAGCAGATGGTCTGAGACCGGCTGGGGACAGAATCTGGGGTTTTAAACCTACACTACATGAGACCAGCAGCATTAGGTGTCATATGATTTGTATTTTCTGACAGCGGTGCATTTTGGGATTTGCAGTGACTGTATGTGTTTTTCCAGGCAATGGAGCAGAAGCCCCTCCCCCTGGCAGGTGGCGAGGAGGCAGAGTACCTGTTAGCGCTCAAACAGGAGTTCAGAGGAGCCATGAGGAGTCTGCCCTACTTCATCCAACCAGTTGCTGCACACAGAGGTCAGAGGTCACAGCCACATGTAGACATGATCCTAACTTGAAGCTGAAACCTGGGGGTCTGTACCACGAAGCGAGATTATGAGTTCTCGAGGTAAAATCTGTTTAAATCCCAGGTTTCTGGGTTTTCTGGGTTTTCGGTCTTGCAAAAGTGGAACACTTTTTGTCTCCATGGTAACTGCTGCAGAACGGCTTACCTGCTCCAGAGCAGGTCATGTTTGAGACTGAGATCACTGGGTGTAAAAGCCCCGCCCACTGAGCAATCAGGGCTCTCAGAACCTTTTATCATTTTCTTAAATTCAACAGTGTTGATGGTGAAATCATCATTAGTGAAAGAACCTGTTTTGCCAGAGACCCGTCCCTGCTCCCTTTTGGTTGGATGCTGATAACTCCTCCCCTTTTATATGCACACTCTGACAGCCAGACAAGACAAACCTGGTTGACTTACCAAGTTAATAAACCGCATGAAGGAGGATGATGGTTTAGAGAAGCCGGATCACTGGAACCTTTCCTGGTTTGTTAGTCCTGCTTCGTGGCACAGACCCCATAACTGGACTCTGACAGGACCAGAATTGGTCTTCACAAAGAATGAGAACAGTTTAATCCAATCAGCTCAATCGCTCTCTGTCTCCAAGTCCTCGATCAGGTGATCAATGTCATCAGTACTCATCAATTATGAGTTTTATTGTGAAAGTCTCATCTGTTTCTTGTCCAGATGTAGAGAGATACTCTGATAAGTATCACAGCAGCGAGCAGACAGAGCGGCTGCTGGACTGGACTCCAGGTGAGACTATGACGTCACTCTGGTAATGGGGGGTCTGTTGCCTTGATGACCATCGGCTGAGAAAATGTCCAGCTGCAGGAACAACATCTGCAAGATTAAAAACTTGTGTCAGTTGTTGTGTATCTAGCATGCTGTTGTGTTTTCAGACTGGAGCAGATTCCCCAAAGAACTCAGAGCCAGGAAACAACGAACTGCCGGTCAGTACACACAAACAGATGAATACATGGATTGTCCGATGAATGAATCAAAGGCTGAATGTATGAACTGATGAACCTGTCTCCCCTCAGGCTCCTCCTTCGTCATCAGAGTTGAGTCGCAACAGAAGAAGAAACAAGTCAGAGACAAACAGGAAGTTCTGCTCAAACTGCAGGTGAAGAAACAAATGATGGTTAACAGCGAATATGAATAGCTGCTCCACCTTAACTGTCACTTCCACTTTAACTGTGTCAGACTCTGGAGAAGAAGGAGGAGCAGAGTTCAGAAGAGGAGGAGGGAGAGGAGAAGAAGAAACAGGAGGAAGAAGAGGCCGAAGGAGAGGAGGAGTATGATGAAGAGGAGTTTGAGGAGGTAAAGTGATTATTGGTTTATTGGATGAACATCAGTAAAGTGAGCTGATGATTATTGGTCTGTTATTGATCTTCAGCCTGTTGGACTGAGGGTTTTGTGTCCCTGCTCCTCATCTGCAGGAGACGGATTACATCATGTCCTACTTTGACAATGGGGAGGACTTCGGAGGAGACAGTGATGACAACATGGACGAGGCTATTTACTGACCACCAGCACACACGAGACCAGGTCGGACGAGGTCGGACCTGATAGACTCGATCTGCGTCTACGGTCCCTTTAGACGAACCATCCGGCAGCTGTTCAACATGTGGTTTTAAAAACTTCTATGTTGAAGGCGGAGACAGTTTCCTGCCGTTTTTAACGTTTTGTACCAGAGTTTTATTGTGGTGAATTTCATTGGAAAACTAAACGGCAGCTACACGACATGTCTGGACTGAGAACCTGATCCAGAATGAGGCGGATCTAAAAACCTACCACAAGATGTTTCAGTGTGTCGTTGAGCCTCTCTTTGATAAAATGTTGAACTCGACAAATTAACAGGTGCTTCGTTGTTTCTTCTAACATGGTCTCCTGTAGGAAGGACCCTCATGACATCACTGTGAGGTCATCCTGTGTTGGGAAGCTAAAACTAGCTCTTAGCTAAAAGTCTAAAGGTCCTGGGTTCAGGACTAATTCCCAATAACACTTATCAGCAAAGGTTTCCTCTCCACCACTTCCTGTCTCCCTGGTCACCTGACAATAAATGACCTCTGACCCCCATCAGAGGACAGGTTGTACTGAGGAGACCCATGAAACCTGAATTCACAGCTGGGACCAAAAGTCAGCAGGTTCAAACATCAACAGGTTGAGCTGAACTTTTTAATTATTTCGTTTTTATTTATTTATTGAACTTCATTTCTTCTCTTCTGGCTGTTTATTACAAAGTGTTTGTGGTTTGTGGTGATTCAGATGGAAGAGGAGGATGCTGCATTCTGACGGTAATGTCCCTCTACAAACCAAACGTTTATATTGTTTTTCATTTTGACTGATGTGGATTATTGTTACTTTTTTAAATGGCGTCATGGCGGCTGGTGGATCCTCCTCAGTGTGGATTCCACTGTTTCACATTTCAGACATTGATCTGTCAGTAAATTCTTCTTTGTGTTTCATTCAACCTGTTCTGATCAACATTCTTTCATTTCATGTTGATCTTTTCAGGCTCACGTTTCAACACTGACACGTTTAGGATGGTTAGTTTCCCCTGATATTCTATCAGCAGTGTACAACCCCAATTCCAAAAACGTCAGGACTCTGTGAAATTATACACGCAACCACACATATTATTCACTTCCATTACTCTCACAATATGGATTTTGAAGAGCAGACTTTAAAGTCCTTCGATCCATCGACGTCTCACTCTTAAAATTCAGATATTGAGACTTAATTTTTTCATTATTAGATACAAGTAACTAAAGTATTTTTATAATGAAACCCACTTTAATGATGTCTGTGTTCTTATGCCCCCAAATGTTTTCTCAACTTTTCATTTGAAGATAAGTCTCTCCAGAAACTATGACGAATTCATTCATTATTTACCTTCACTTAATCAACATGGCTTACAGTAGACGCTGAAGTCACTTTTAAATTACATAAATACAATTCTGTTTACTATGTAAGAGAGAATAGATCTGTTTATCCATAACGAATATGAATTTAAAATTAGAGTGAAGGTCAGAGAGCTGGAATCTGTTTTTGTAGAACTTTCTGGTGTCAATAGAGGAAAAAGTGTCACTTTATTAGGTACACCTTGCTAGTAAAAGGTTGGACCCCGTTTTGCCTTCAGAACTGCGTTAATTCTTCGTGGCATACTTTCAACAAGGTGTTGGAAACATTCCTCAGAGATTTTGGTCCATATTGACATGACAGCAGTTATAGTTATAAAAAGCTTTCTTCAACACAAGCTGTTGAAAACAACCAATCAGAAGGCAGCACAGAGGACTGCCAGAAAACCGCAGCGTCAGTGTCGTCAGTGGGCTCCACGCTTCAGGACCGATGATCGGCGCTGAGCTCGGGCTGCCATCAGGATGGAGGACGGGACGTCCTCAGAGCATCTGAAGACACGAGACAATGAGGACATAAGACACCGACGGCCTCGTCACTCCTCACTTCACATGTCATCTGTCTCTTTAGTCTCCTTAATCTCTGTGTGGGCCCCCCCCCCCCCCGACTCTCTCAGAGGTCAGACCTGCCAGAGGCTCACCTCGCTGTACGCGGGGGGAGGGGGGTAGTTCAGTTCAGGCGCCCTCATGAAGAGCCCCCCGTCCTCCTCGTGGCCGTCGTAGTCTTGGAGCAGCGGCGTGCACGGCCCCCCCTCCCTCAGGTCCTTGTAGCTGGGGGGCCCGGAGGGGAAGGAGGACCAGCTGCTGAGGGACCCGCCCTGGCTGCTCATGCTGCTGGTCCGGCTGCCGACGCCGCTGAAGGGGACGGTCCCGATGACCAAGGGCAGCTCCAGGACCAGCTTCTCACTCCCCGGGATGTGCAGGTAGATCTGGGGAAGGAGATCCGGTCAGTCAGTCCGGATCAAGGCAGTCTGGACCTGGTACCGGTCTCCCGATTCCCATTGGGATTATTACTGTTGGATTGTTTTCTCTGACAACGCTATGATGTCATAACTCACCATGAGGACATAGTCCACTTTGATGATGTCACAGCCCAGCAGTGACGGCCTCAGTTTGGGGACTCTGATGGTTTTCCCCTGCCACATGTCGCACATCCCAGAGATGATGTGGTTTCCCCGGACCGCCGACAGTTTGTGACACAAAACCTGAACACAGTAACACAGATCAGAGACCAGATACCGGAGACCGGAGACCGGAGACCGGAGACGGGAGACCGCGACCAGGGGCCCTCACTTTGCTGTGTCCGTCGGCGAGGTACGTGTGTTTGGCGACGATGGCGGCCTTTGGCACCACGATCCGAGAACACGTGTTCTCAAACTTGGCGTGGATCTGGATCTCCTCCCCCTCACAGAATCCCTTCCTGTCGAGCTTGGCGCTGATGGACACGGCGCCGTCAGGTATGAACATACAGGTGACCCGCTTCTGTTTAGAGGCAGCCGTCGGAGCCTGAGGGGGGTAAGAGAGATCGGGTCACACAGACTGCAGCATGTCTAGTCTTAAGGGTTCTGGTCTCTGGGGGTTTTCGTACCAGCAGGTCCGGTTGGTTGACGTCCAGCGGCTCCTCCACCTCGAACTCGCTTTCACACTGCAAAGCATGCTGGGAAGGCCAGTCCAGTACGGCCCGGGTGTAGTACCTGACGTACCCGAACTTCCCCCGATAGGAGGACACCAGACGCCTGAGGACAGAACACAGGGCCAATTAGCTGCCGCGATCAATCACACGATTGATCGTCGGCCAATCGTCCGTCTCACCCGGAACCAGGAAGCTCAAAGCCGAACTGGAAACTGTAGATTTGACCAGGAAGGACGAGGAAGGAGCCGTCGGCGTCTGAGGACACACGCAGACACACACCGTTTAATCTGATCGACTGATCGATGATTAATCGCTCATTAGCAGGAAGAGATTAACCGATTATCGATCTGGTGACTTTAATCTGCTCAACTTTATTGATCTTAGTTTAACGGACAAAATGGCCTCACGACATCACAATCAGACAGTTATTGATTGGCCCCCCCACCTCTGCTCAGCTGCTCCTCCAGCCTCAGCTCCTCTTCGTACTTCAGGTACTCCACTTCCTCCCGGCGATTCTTCCGGTTCCTCCCTCTGCGGTGATCCACGTGAGCACAGCCGGCGGCGGAGACCGTGAGGCCGGACACTCTGCAGCACTGAGCCGCTTCCAGCCGCACGAAGCCGGACACTTTGTCCCCCCCCCGGTAGAAGGACCTGCCGGGGTCGGAGAGCTGCAGGTGGAAGAGCCGGAGCTTCTTAGCGCAGGACAGAACCATGGCGGACCGCGAAAACTGCCTGAGTCCACCGGGGGCCGGCTTTTTTATACCGGGGGGGGGACACCGGGACAGAGGACACACAGACCCGGTGCCGCCACCCCCCCACCGCCTGCTCAGCGTGTGGACACGTTGAACGGAGCTCTGTGATTGGTCAGCCCGGACTGTTGGCCGAATGTAGCCAATCAGAGCGACGCAAAGACGCGTGGACAGTCCGTGCCGGTGGGGGGGCGTGGCCTCGGGTTCGCGGGCCATAATTCAGATTCACAGTGAAAGAATAGAAACAGATTGACAACACAACTACGCAACTGACACACAACAACAACAAGAACGGAACAACAACTACACAACTGATACACAACAACAAGAAGAACGCAACAACAACTACACAACTGATACACAACAACAAGAACACAACAACAACTACGCAACTGACACACAACAACAACAAGAACGGAACAACAACTACACAACTGATACACAACAACAAGAACACAACTACAGAACTGATACACAACAACAAGAAGAAAACAACAACTACGCAACTGACACACAACAACAACAAGAACGGAACAACAACTACACAACTGATACACAACAACAAGAACACAACTACAGAACTGATACACAACAACAAGAAGAAAACAACTACTATGCAACAAGAACACAACAACTACACAACTGATACACAACAACAACTACACAACTGATACATAACAACAAGAACACAACAACTACTACACAACTGATACACAACAAGAACACAACTACACAACTGATACACAACAAGAACACAACAACAACTACACAACTGATACACAACAACTACTACACAACTGACACACAACAAGAAAACAACAACTACTACACAGCTGATACACAACAACAACAACTACACAACTGACACATAACAACAAGAAAACAACTACTACACAACTGATACACAACAACAACAAGAACACAACAACTACTACACAACTGATACACAACAACAACAAGAACACAACAACAACAACTACACAACTGACACATAACAACAAGAAAACAACTACTACACAACTGATACACAACAACAACAACTAAGAGACAGAATTCAAAGGCAGTGTCCCAGAGACCACTCAGAAACAGGTGGACTATCACAGTACAAAACAAGAGCAACATAAGGGCAACACAACGACTCAACAACAATTACAGTAACAACACAGAGAGAACAACGGTCACAAAAACACAACAAAGGTAACAACAACACAAAAATAACAACGGTTAGAACGTTAATAATATTAACAACAATAACGCAACAACAACAGTAAAAACAACAACACAACTTACAATCCTGAAGTGCCCCGGACCAGAAGACCCAGGACCAGGTAGTCCAGGACCAGGTAGTCCAGGACCAGAAGACCCAGGACCAGGTAGTCCAGGACCAGGTAGTCCAGGACCAGGACAACACTAAAGGTCCACTTACAGGGTTTTTCAGGTTTCAGGACTTCCTGTTTGTCCTGCTCAACGTCTTCATCGCCTTCATCATCTTCATCATCTTCATCACCTTCATCGTCTTCATCACCTTCATCGTCTTCATCGTCTTCATCACCTTCATCGTCTTCATCATCTTCATCACCTTCATCGTCTTCATCGTCTTCATCACCTTCATCGTCTTCATCGCCTTCATCGCCTTCATCATCTTCATCGCCTTCATCGTCTTCATCACCTTCATCGCCTTCATCACCTTCATCGTCTTCATCACCTTCATCACCTTCATCGCCTTCATCACCTTCATCGTCTTCATCACCTTCATCGCCTTCATCATCTTCATCGCCTTCATTGTCTTCACAGTCATCATCTTCATCACCTTCATCATCTTCATCATCTTCATCATCTTCATCGCCTTCACCGCCTTCATTGTCTTCACAGTCTTCATCATCTTCATCATCTTCACACTGTCCAACTCTTCAGGTGATGAAGAAAAAAAAAACACACAAGATGTTGGTTCAAAATGTTTGATCAATTCTTTTATTACAAGACAAGTTAGTGCACCAGGTGCGACACCAGGCGGGACACCAGGCGGGACACCAGGTGGGACACCAGGCGGGAAACCAGGTGCGGCACCAGGTGCGGCACCAGGTGCAGCACCAGGCGGGACACCAGGTGCAGCACCAGGCGGGACACCAGGCGGGACACCAGGTGCAGCACCAGGCGGGACACCAGGCGGGACACCAGGTGCGGCACCAGGTTTACTGGTTCCCTTGTAGAGTTGCTGCTGGTGTGAAGAAGGTCTTTCGCTGTAAGGAGCCCCTCCTTCAGACACAGTATAAATAAAATCATAGATTCTTCTGTACAGGCAGGAGGTCAAAGGTCACCAAAGTGATGACCTCTGAACTTTAGCATCTATCCACCCCGTCGACCTCAGGGTCTGTTGTCGTCATCTGTTCAGCTTCCCATCAAACCTGTGGGACGAGCAGAGACTTTAATCAGACAGGAAACAGAAGAGCAGGACCAGAGATGTTCACCTCAACAAGCCCAACCCTGAACCATGTGACACCACCAGGTTTGACAACATTCCCAGTCAGGTTCCGTGTCCGGGACCGTCAGACGGAGACGAGTCCACCACAGCAGAGTTTCAGTGGAGATCTGGGACTTACTGGCAGATGGACTCAGGGATCTGCAGCCGGTCTGTGGGGATGAACTCGGACAGCTGCTGCAGACTGTGGACAAACCGAATCTTCTTGCTGAACTTTTCGCTGTGGACAGAGGTCAAAGGTCGAGCATCAATCACTAATTCGTTTCCTTCCTGGAGACATTTGGCAGCTGAAATGTCCTCCTGAGCTGGTCCACACCTGCTGTTGATCGGTCCGAGACAGACCACCACAAATTTGATGAAACAGGGATGGACAGTGGCTGGTCCCTGTCCAGGGGGCCCAAAGGACCAAAAGACTAAAGGGCCAGAGAACTAAGGGCCAGAGAACTAAGGGCCAGAGACCAAAAGGACCAGAGACCAAAAGGACCAGAGGACTAAGGGCCAGAGACCAAAGGGCCAGAGAACTAAGGGCCAGAGAACTAAGGGCCAGAGAACTAAGGGCCAGAGAACTAAGGGCCAGAGACCAAAAGGACCAGAGAACTAAGGGCCAGAGAACTAAGGGCCAGAGACCAAAAGGACCAGAGAACTAAGGGCCAGAGAACTAAGGGCCAGAGACCAAAAGGACCAGAGGACTAAGGGCCAGAGACCAAAAGGGCCAGAGAATTAAGGGCCAGAGACCAAAAGGACCAGAGACCAAAAGGGCCAGAGACCAAAAGGGCCAGAGACCAAAAGGACCAGAGAACTAAGGGCCAGAGGACTAAGGGCCAGAGACCAAAGGGCCAGAGAACTAAGGACCAGAGAACTAAGGGCCAGAGACCAAAGGGCCAGAGAACTAAGGGCCAGAGACCAAAGGGCCAGAGAACTAAGGGCCAGAGAACTAAGGGCCAGAGAACTAAGGGCCAGAGACCAAAAGGACCAGAGAACTAAGGGCCAGAGACCAAAAGGACCAGAGAACTAAGGGCCAGAGAACTAAGGGCCAGAGAACTAAGGACCAGAGACCAAAAGGGCCAGAGAACTAAGGGCCAGAGAACTAAGGGCCAGAGAACTAAGGGCCAGAGACCAAAAGGACCAGAGACCAAAAGGGCCAGAGACCAAAAGGACCAGAGACCAAAAGGACCAGAGGACTAAGGGCCAGAGACCAAAAGGACCAGAGGACTAAGGGCCAGAGACCAAAAGGACCAGAAAACTAAGGGCCAGAGACCAAAGGGCCAGAGAACTAAGGGCCAGAGAACTAAGGGCCAGAGAACTAAGGGCCAGAGACCAAAAGGACCAGAGAACTAAGGGCCAGAGACCAAAAGGACCAGAGAACTAAGGGCCAGAGAACTAAGGGCCAGAGAACTAAGGACCAGAGACCAAAAGGGCCAGAGAACTAAGGGCCAGAGAACTAAGGGCCAGAGACCAAAAGGACCAGAGACCAAAAGGACCAGAGGACTAAGGGCCAGAGACCAAAAGGACCAGAGACCAAAAGGACCAGAGGACTAAGGGCCAGAGACCAAAAGGACCAGAGGACTAAGGGCCAGAGACCAAAAGGGCCAGAGACCAAAAGGGCCAGAGAATTAAGGGCCAGAGACCAAAAGGACCAGAGACCAAAAGGGCCAGAGACCAAAAGGGCCAGAGACCAAAAGGACCAGAGAACTAAGGGCCAGAGGACTAAGGGCCAGAGACCAAAGGGCCAGAGAACTAAGGACCAGAGAACTAAGGGCCAGAGACCAAAGGGCCAGAGAACTAAGGGCCAGAGAACTAAGGGCCAGAGAACTAAGGGCCAGAGACCAAAAGGACCAGAGAACTAAGGGCCAGAGACCAAAAGGACCAGAGAACTAAGGGCCAGAGAACTAAGGGCCAGAGAACTAAGGACCAGAGACCAAAAGGGCCAGAGAACTAAGGGCCAGAGAACTAAGGGCCAGAGAACTAAGGGCCAGAGACCAAAAGGACCAGAGACCAAAAGGGCCAGAGACCAAAAGGACCAGAGACCAAAAGGACCAGAGGACTAAGGGCCAGAGACCAAAAGGACCAGAAAACTAAGGGCCAGAGAACTAAGGGCCAGAGACCAAAAGGGCCAGAGAATTAAGGGCCAGAGACCAAAAGGGCCAGAGACCAAAAGGGCCAGAGAATTAAGGGCCAGAGAACTAAGGGCCAGAGACCAAAAGGACCAGAGAACTAAGGGCCAGAGACCAAAAGGGCCAGAGAATTAAGGGCCAGAGACCAAAAGGGCCAGAGACCAAAAGGGCCAGAGACCAAAAGGACCAGAGAACTAAGGGCTAGAGGACTAAGGGCCAGAGAACTAAGGGCCAGAGAACTAAGGACCAGAGGACTAAGGGCCAGAGACCAAAAGGGCCAGAGAATTAAGGGCCAGAGACCAAAAGGACCAGAGACCAAAAGGGCCAGAGACCAAAAGGGCCAGAGAATTAAGGGCCAGAGAACTAAGGGCCAGAGACCAAAAGGACCAGAGAACTAAGGGCCAGAGACCAAAAGGGCCAGAGAATTAAGGGCCAGAGACCAAAAGGGCCAGAGACCAAAAGGACCAGAGAACTAAGGGCCAGAGGACTAAGGGCCAGAGAACTAAGGGCCAGAGAACTAAGGACCAGAGACCAAAAGGACCAGAGGACTAAGAGCCAGAGAACTAAGGGCCAGAGAACTAAGGGCCAGAGACCAAAAGGGCCAGAGACCAAAAGGGCCAGAGACCAAAAGGACCAGAGAACTAAGGGCCAGAGACCAAAAGGACCAGAGACCAAAAGGACCAGTGAACTAAGGACCAGAGACCAAAGGGGCCAGAGAACTAAGGGCCAGAGACCAAAAGGGCCAGAGAACTAAGGACCAGAGACCAAAAGGACCAGAAAACTAAGGGCCAAAGAACTAAGGACCAGAGAACTAAGGGCCAAAGAACTAAGGACCAGAGACCAAAAGGACCAGAGACCAAAGGACCAGAGAACTAAGGGCCAGAGAACTAAGGGCCAGAGACCAAAAGGACCAGAGAACTAAGGGCCAGAGACCAAAAGGGCCAGAGAATTAAGGGCCAGAGACCAAAAGGGCCAGAGATCAAAAGGACCAGAAAACTAAGGGCCAGAGAACTAAGGACCAGAGACCAAAAGGGCCAGAGAATTAAGGGCCAGAGACCAAAAGGGCCAGAGACCAAAAGGACCAGAGAACTAAGGGCCAGAGGACTAAGGGCCAGAGAACTAAGGGCCAGAGAACTAAGGACCAGAGACCAAAAGGGCCAGAGACCAAAAGGGCCAGAGAATTAAGGGCCAGAGACCAAAAGGACCAGAGACCAAAAGGGCCAGAGACCAAAAGGGCCAGAGAATTAAGGGCCAGAGAACTAAGGGCCAGAGACCAAAAGGACCAGAGAACTAAGGGCCAGAGACCAAAAGGGCCAGAGACCAAAAGGGCCAGAGACCAAAAGGGCCAGAGGACTAAGGGCCAGAGAACTAAGGGCCAGAGAACTAAGGACCAGAGACCAAAAGGACCAGAGAACTAAGGACCAGAGACCAAAAGGACCAGAGACCAAAAGGGCCAGAGACCAAAGGACCAGAGAACTAAGGGCCAGAGACCAAAAGGGCCAGAGACCAAAAGGGCCAGAGACCAAAAGGACCAGTGAACTAAGGGCCAGAGACCAAAAGGACCAGAGAACTAAGGGCCAGAGACCAAAAGGGCCAGAGACCAAAAGGACCAGTGAACTAAGGACCAGAGACCAAAGGGGCCAGAGAACTAAGGGCCAGAGACCAAAAGGACCAGAAAACTAAGGGCCAGAGACCAAAGGACCAGAGAACTAAGGGCCAAAGAACTAAGGACCAGAGAACTAAGGACCAGAGACCAAAAGGACCAGAGACCAAAGGACCAGAGAACTAAGGGCCAAAGAACTAAGGACCAGAGACCAAAAGGACCAGAGACCAAAGGACCAGAGAACTAAGGGCCAGAGAACTAAGGACCAGAGACCAAAAGGACCAGAGACCAAAGGACCAGAGAACTAAGGGCCAGACGACTATCAGGATGTACTTGGTTGTGTTTGGAAAGAGACCTATCTTGTGATGTAAAAAGACAGTTGCCGTGGTTACCCAGACAAACAGACCTGATGAAGGGTTTGACCACAGTAATGACAGCCCTGATGTACCAGGCCGGATGGACGACCAGCAGGCCCTTCAGGTCCTTCTTCAACCTGGAGACACAACAGATTACATCTGTTGTCATGACAACAAACTTCTTTCATTCATGTCTCTCACATGACGTAAAATGTTTGATTTCCCAAAACACTTCAGACATTTTAAAGAAATGACACAGAGCTCTGACTCAGGAGACGGAGTGACCGCCCCTCAGAACTGTCCTGCTGAGTGAAACCATCATACCTCCTGTCGATGGAGGTGTAGCACTGGTGCAGCCATTTGATGGGTGGCAACTTATTTCTGGGTGCCATGGCGCAAAGGTAGACCAGCTGGTAGTTCTCTGAGACCATCAGGTCCAATGTCCCCACAATGTACCTGCAAGTCCACCAACAGAACACAACAGAACCGCTTCAGTCCAGGTGAAGAGTCCACGTGAGTCAGTCAGACGGCAGTAAGACCAGCTCTCACCTGAACAAGTTGTCCATGACGTACTGGTAGTCCTCCACCGTGTTCTCCGGCAGGTAACAGGACGTGAACAAGATGATGGCATTCATTCCGTCTCCATAGTAACCTGACAACCAATGAAAGGGACTGATAAGAGCTTGAAAAATTATCTGTGTGCTGCAGCGGCTCTCCAGGGAGCCTTGGCCCCCCCCGGCCCAACTCTGGGCACCGGTGATGGTTTCGCTTCATCGTGTCGGGTCACAAAGAACTGATGAGTCCCCGCTAAATGGGCTGAGCTGTCTCTACCTCTCACTTTGGGAGTTAGTTAGTTTCCTTTTTTTCGGTGGGGGGGGGGGCAATTGCATGATGAGTGATGATGACTGGCTGGGCGGAGGTGGGTGGGTGTTCACACATGAGCCACCAAAAATTGGGCGCTGTAACGAACTAGAACTGATTCCCTTTAAATCACGTGCCCAACACGACGTGTTACAGGTGTTTGTATTACAGTAGTGTATTTGACCTCTGACCTCCGTGTGACAGGACCTGCAGGTATGGTTCCAGGACACTCATGTCGACCTGGTACTCGTGTCCGGAGATACAGAACCTCCTCCAACGGCGCCCCCGGCCGTCCACCTGGTCCAGTCCCATCAGACTCTCTGGCTGCTCCACAGGACTTCTGGCCACGCCCGTAGTTCTGCCCCTGCCCATTCGGGGGAGGTCATCTGTCACAGAGAGGTCATAGGTCACAGGTTAGAGCAGCTAGACTAGTCAATCCAGATGGAGCGGGTCTCATCAGCTGACCAGTCTCACCATCCCACTCCAGCTCATGAGTGCTGTCAGGCAAAGTTCCCGTCTCGCTGTCCGACGGCGTCTCCAGAGCCTCCATGTTGATGTCCAGAGACGGCGTGTCGTCTGGTGTCGCTGACAGAGCAGCGGCAGAGAAGCCGTCGTTGCTCTGGTCGTGGGAGTCTCTACCACTCAGGGTCAAACTGAGAGCAGGAGCCACCAGCCGCTTCTTTGCCCCACCCACAACCGTACCTGCCAGGGCGAGGCTGGTGGACGGGACTAAAGAGACACAAATTAGTAATCAGATGAAGTAAAATGTTTCACGTTTGTCAATAAAGTTGTAGAAAAAAAGTTTCAGGGTCACCTTCAGATTGGCTCTCTGTGTCCTCTGGACTCCCACAATCCTCTGGGAGCGGCCTGAACACAGACAGTGGAAACAGTAAAGACATCAGTTAACAACCTATCATCATCAGCCCTTTGGCCTCAGACCTGAGCTTCCTAAGATGAAGGTCAAAGGTCGGGGCACAGACCTGGGGAAGCCGTCGTCCTGCCACTCCTCCCTCAGCTCCAGGTCCTGGATGTTGTGGCGGTCAGAGGCCCCTTCAGGAGTCCTGCAGAGATAAAAGAGACAAATTTAATACAGACCTACAACACAACACAGACACACACAGTCTCTTTCTGAACCGACTCCATTCCCTTTTCCTGGTTCTGAAGTTGAACAGTTTTAATTGTCTCACTCATCAGGTTTTGGTATGAAGTCAGTAAATCTGGATCTGATCTGGATCAACCTGTCTGACTGTCCAGAGACACCTGGGCAGTTGAAAGGGGCGGAGCTGCATTCTTCCTCTGTTTGTTGTTACTGAAGCCGAGCTGAGACACAGAGCCACACCTACCCAGTTCACCACACCTGTTTGCTTGCAGGGGCGGGGGGTTAGGTTGAGTATGAGACAGTCCAGGTCCAGCAGATCCTCAGTTCCAGGGTTCAGAAGAACAGATGCTTGATGACACTCATACAGTGATTCCAGGATTTCCAGAACTGCATAAGGAGATTCCAGAAGGCTCCAGAAGTTGTTCAGGTGGTTCCAGGACTCCTGCTGATATTTTTTCCACGGTGGTTTCAGAGTTCATGAAACAGGCTCCTGGTTCCTCAGTAGGTTCTTGGACTGTTTGAGCAGGTTCATTGCAAACTCAGACCTGAACTCCTCCCAGGAGTTTCCAGTTTTGGGGTTTTGGCAGCAAATCTCATAGCTCCTCATATACACATGAATTTCTGCTGGCTTACACACCTTAAAGCTCAGGTGCACTGTGGGTAATGTAGGCACCAAGTGTCTGGTTCTGACTGAGAAACCTCATATGGATCCACAAAGACCTGCAAGATTGAGGCTGGAAAAAGAATAAGACCAAGACCAGGTCTGATGTGGATCTGAACCTGGACCAAGCCAAGAGATAAGACGTCTGCCAGCTAACCAAAAAAATAAAACACTGAATGCACCACAGCGACCCCTTCACTGACCATATGAAACAGAAAACGCCAGCAACAAAAGTGCCACTTCAACCAAACTTCCTCTTTCTGCTGGTACAGGAAACAAACACACACAGACACACAAACACACACCTTAATGTTTAAATTATTTACATACTCGTCCTCAGGGTCCTTCTCCATCTGCCCACTCATGATGTCACGATGATGTCAGTTTGTTCTGACCAACGTGTATGACCTGCTGGATGCCGTGTGTGTGTGTGTCAATGTCATAGCTTCCTCTCTCTCTCTGAGGGAGTTCCCACTCTGACTCTATGGGACTCATCCGCCTTCTTTCCCTCTCTGCCCAACAGGTTCAGCTACATTTCACAGCTGAGCTGCTGTTTGATTGGTTGACACTCACCTGCTCTGTGCAGACAGGTGAGGCAGTACAGCAGCTTCCCTTTGACTTGTGTCAGCCAATCAGCTGCTGAGGCTGTTTCATGAGGACGTGACCACGACGTCAGGGTCCTACTGGCTGCCACGTTTGTGCCAGGACAGGAAATAGGTAAAACCAAAATAAAAAGCGTTTAGTCACAGAAAATAAACCGTCTTCCTGTTTCCACATTAGTTACTTGATTTTGCAATTTCCTTTTGCTGCAAACTCATCCTCTCCACTCACCATTTCACAATACCATTCTTTCCATGGACCACTTAACTGTGCCCCATGGAATGTCTTCGTCTTATTGTGAAACTTCCAGGGGAAGTGTTTCATTAGAAGAACTTTCACAAGGTGTTGAGATTAAAGCTGGGACAGGTGGGGACATCCCGACCTGACAAGTTGCAGCTTTAAACCACCGGACACAAAACACCATCAGTTCATCAAAACTTTATTGTGTGTCTCATGCGACCAATAACCTTGACCTGGACCATCCAGTGACTCTTATTCACTATCAAGTCAAAGGTCAGAGTTCAGAGTGACATCATTGCTCAGCTGTTGTTAAATGAACAGCATTTGGTTTAAATGGTCCAGACTGCAGAATCAGGGTCAGGGGCCACAGACACAGAGGTCATGTAAACCTGTCCAGTCTCATTCTCTACCCATGGACAGAGACCTCAGACCTGGTTCTGGAGGTTCTGGGGATTTGAGCCTGAAAAACTCTTTTTCCTTCTGCTGTGGGACCTTCACAATCCTCTGCTGGCCATCTTGCTGACCTTCTCCTCCAGGTCCTGGGTGCTGATGTGAGGCAGACCATTGTCCAGAGGACACCCGTCCACTAGGCTGTTCATTGGGGTGGGGGGGACCCCAGACTCCTCCTCCTCCACATCTCCCAGGTAACTATCTCCACTCCGCTCCTTCAGGAAGTCCTTGATGATGGGCAGAACCTTTTTACGTGACGCTAATGTGTTTCCTGAAAGACAGGACAGACCAAGAGAGATTTCAGCTTAGCGGGGTAAATTCCGGGTTAACCTCGGGTTTTCTGTGACCTCCTTTCAACAGCTGACACTGGCTGTTGCCATGGAAACCTGCAGCTCACCTTGATGATAGGCTGAGACCCGAGGGTGGGGGCTGCTGATTGGACAGAGGTTGAGGGCGGGGTTACACGCCTGTTCCAGGTATTGGCTCACCTGTAGAGAAAGGACACCTGGGCTATTGTTGTCATGGTAACTCAAGTGTGCGTACTGCAGTGTTTGTTAGTACAGTGTAGTACCTGCTCCCTGTGGGCGGAGCTGTGGCTGAACACAGCAAGCTCTCTGATTGGCTCTTTGCTGTCATTGAAGGAGATGGTCATCAAAAGCAGCAAATCAAATCCAAACTTCTGGCAGAAACCTGAGAGGTCCGCCTCCAACTCCGCTCTCTGCAGAAAGTCCTGACACACACACATTTACTGACCACCTTCATTACCCAATGCCATTGGAGCTTTGATGGAGGCCTCGTCTTGCTGCTCTGTTGCTATCTGATGTCAGACTGATGTCACAACAGTTGACTGCTGCGGGCAGCGACCAGGTAACAATGTAGTACGGTGTGTAGTACAGTGTGTACAGACTAACCTCCAGTGTGATATAGAGAACAGAGATGGCAAAGTTCAAACTTCTTGAGACAGCTTTCATGTCCTTCAACAGCATCTGCTCCGTGTTTAAACCTGGAGACAAATACTGTGATAAGTACCCCTTAGTACTGCCCCTTCTGCAGCAGAGGACGTGTCCTCAGGTGCAGGTGACAGACTCACCTGAGACATCAAACTTGGCAGCCTGCAAAGCCTGGAAGAGGGCGCCTCTTGGAGGGAGGGTGGGGAAACGCATCTCCAGTGCTGCAGCGTATTGGCTGTCCTTAGGCGTCACTTTGCCTGCAGCAGGAGCCATGTTCACACAGTCGAGCACCACCGCCGCTGCACGGCACGCACGCGCACACACACACGCGCACGCACACACACACACACACACACACACACACAGTTATACCAAGTAACACACAGTCCCACAGTCGAACCTGAGCAGCTGATTACCATAGAGCAGCTGAGCGAGCTGCTGGTCCAGGATCTCAGGAGCTTTCTGGATGATGCGTTCTGTTACCAAGGTGGCGCAGGATCCCACTGTCTCCACGGTAACAGGACAGGAGGGGGAGGGCTCTCTCTCTAATTGGTGGTGGTCTATCACTTCCACCACAGCTCCTTCAAGGTCACTGTCTGAACTGCAGGAGAGACTCTGATGAGACAGTGTGCTCACCTGTCCTGTACCCATCAGGTCCTTACCTGTCAGGTGTTCGTACCTGGCCAGGACATTGTGGTCAACCAGCGTCAGCCGCAGGCGGCCGGCTCTCTTCAGGACTCGCAGGTCCAACTGGTCTCTGAAGAGCAGCAGGTCAGGAGACAAACCTGTCTGGTTCAACAGGAACAGGTTGTCAGAGCGCAGGACCAGGTCTGACTGACTGATGTTCAACAGAGGGAGAGCGAGCACCTCACTATACAGAGTCTGAGAGAGAGAGAAAGAGAGAAAGAGATTTATTTCTGTAATATTCAAGTATCAACTATAATTTTATAAAGAGTTTGGTGTACACCTGCTCTATATGTAAAGTGCCTTGATGTAACTTTGTTATGATTTGGTGCTATGTAAATAAATCTGATTTGATTTAATTTGAATTATAAATTCAATCTACAGTCACTTCTGTGAACTGATTTATTGATTAATATCGACTGATTCAGCAACACATCTAGTTGAGTGGTTATTGAAAATGTCACATTGTTGCAGTGTATCAGGTTTGATCCTGATGCTGCATGTCGTTCTTTTCTCTCGGCCAATTAAAGGCATAAAAACATGAGAGCTGATTCTGACAAAAATTTTTAATGAATTTGCCTCATATTTTAAATCTAAAGTTACTAACATTAGGAAAAATATCATTTCTAGTTCTACTGGTGCTATTGACTCTCATATTACTCCAGTGTACTGCAGTGCCAACACTTTTTCTAATTTCAATCTCGTACAGAGTCATGAGCTACAAAAAGTGGTTCAACAACTAAGTTCTGCAACCTGCACTCTCGATGTTATGCCTACCAAGTTTTTTAAAGGTGCTCTTTATTGTCTGGAATACGATGTCCTTAAGATTGTCTTCTCTGCTCTCTGGAATTTTCCCCACTTCACTCAAGCATGCCAGTCACACCATTGTTAAAAAAAGAACAATCTTGATCCACTGATCATCAGTAATTATAGGCCAATCTCAAATGTACCATTTCTTGGAAAAATTCTAGAAAAGCTAGTATATCAGCAATTGCATGATCATCTGTCACAACACAATTTATTTGACTTGTATCAGTCCAGTTTCAGAATCAATCACAGCACAGAAAGTGCTCATGTCCGGGTTCTCAACGATCTTAAAATTAATTCCGACAATGGTAAAGTTTCTGTCCTGGTTCTGCTCGATCTCAGTGCCGCCTTTGATACGGTTGACCATATCATTCTACTTCATCGCCTTGAGCACTGCTCTTAACTGGTTTTCCTCCTA
Organism: Remorina albescens; assembly: GCA_034769265.1. Taxonomy (NCBI): domain Eukaryota; kingdom Metazoa; phylum Chordata; class Actinopteri; order Carangiformes; family Echeneidae; genus Remorina; species Remorina albescens. The sequence continues at coordinate 173,387 of CM068486.1, forward strand.
CCTCATCAACAGATCGTTCTCAGTTTCTCTCGGTAACCATAAATCAAATCATGTCATCATTCCATGTGGTGTTCCCCAGGGATTCATTCTTGGCCCTCTTCTGTTTAATTTATACATGCTTCCAGTTGGTTCCACAATTCAACAGCATAACATATCATATCACTCTTATGCTGATGATACACAATTATACGTATCTGTCTCTGCAAACCATTTAAGCCCACTTGAGGATCTCATCCAGTGCATTGCCAATGTCCAACACTGGATGACAGAGAATTTTCTCCAACTAAATGAGGATAAAACTGAAATTTTGTTGGTAGGCCCGAAGGCCCTGAGGCATCGGGTTTCATCACTGTTGACTCCCTTCTATGTGAAACCCAGTGAGCATGTCAGGAACCTAGGTGTGACTTTTGATGAGGATCTCAACTTTGAAGAGCATATTTCATTTATTTCCAAGACTGCCTTTTGTCATTTAAGGAACATATCTTAAGTTAGATATCTTTTATCTGTATCAGACTCTGAAAAATTGGTTCATGCATTCATTTTTAGTCACTTAGATTACTGTAGTGCTCTTTTTCCGGCTTAACAAATCAAGCACTCAACAAACTTCAACTTATTCAAAATGCTGCAGCCAGAGTTCTAACAAAAACAAACAGGTACGAGCACATCACTCCAGTTTTAAAGTCTCTCCATTGGCTTCTTGTTAAATACAGAATTGAGTTTAAGATTTTACTTGCTGTTTTTAAATCTTTGAATGGTACTGCCCCACCCTATGTTTCTGACATGCTCACTAAGTATACACCAGAGAGACAACTTAGATCTTCTTGAAAATCTCTCGTCAATATACCACGTATACATTCAAAATCAGCTGAAGGTGCTTTTAGTTATTATGGTCCAACACTGTGGAACTCTTTGCCTCTGGAACTCCGCTCATCTCCAACAATATCTTCCTTTAAATGTAATCTCAAAACATATTTGTTCTCGCAAGTTTTTAATTAGTCTTGTTCTTCGTTTGTTTGTTTATTGTATTGTTTGTTTGTTTTAATATGCATTTTAATGTATTGCCATCTTGCTTTTATCTTGAAGCACATTGAGTTTATGCTTGTCATAGGAAATGTGCTATACAAATAAAATGGACTTTGACTTTGATCCAGGATCCAGAACCAGAACAAGCCCCGGAAACTGTGTGTCTGTGCGAGTCCTGGTCCCGGGTCTCACCTTTGACAGGAAGTATGCGTAGGCCATAGCAGACACCATGGAGTCCACATCACAGGACTCGTTCCCCAGAACAACATGGACCTGTGGACCGTGGACCTGGTCCACTTGCACCTGTAGGGATAAGACCAGGACACACCACTGAGACTGTCCCTGAGGTCCTGAGAAAAACCGGCTCGTGAGACAAAATAAAGTGAAAGATGAACCACAAAAAACTATAAATAACACAAACACACCCACAACTGTGGACATCTGATCACAACAAAATAAGAAGAGTGGAAACTAGAACGAGATTAACTATCATCATCGGTAATTAAACTGGTGATCATTGATCGTCAGTGATCTTCAGTTTGTCTTTGTTCATTATACTGACGGTTTTATTTTGAAAATCTCCTTAGTTTTGGGTCTCAACACTGGTATTTATTGTGAAAGCTGCAACTGAACGGAAGTCATGAAATAACCCGAGTTTAACAAATCAACGTCAGAGCTAACATGTTAAAGGTGCTAACACACAGTGTGTGTGTGTGTGTGTGTGTGTGTGTTACCTGCGCTGTTCGGCGGCAGCTCGACAGAAACTCCTCCATCTCCTGTTAGCTGCTAGCTGCTAGCTGCTAACGCTCCCCCTCTGACCGCTGGCTGCTCCTCCTCCGGGACTCGGTCCCTGTTCACGGTCGGACCCGGTTCACGGTCGGACCCGGTTCACGGTCGGTCCCTGTTCACGGTCGGACTCGGTTCACGGTCGGACCCGGTTCACGGTCGGACTCGGTTCACGGTCGGACTCGGTTCACGGTCGGTCCCTGTTCACGGTCGGACTCGGTTCACGGTCGGACCCGGTTCACGGTCGGACTCGGTTCACCGAGCAGCGGGCTGTCGGTCCCGTTAACTGACCACATGACTGACAGCACCGAGGCGGGTAAAAGGTCACGGCGCTTTCACGATCACGTGTAAACGTCGTAAATACGAGTGTTACGCTCTTTAATGTTGCACAAAAGGAAAAACAGCTGATACTTAAAAAAAAAGTCACGATTTTATGAAAGAAAAGTGAGTTTTCAAGTATGCAACGTAAAAGGACGACGAAGAGGTCGATTTATTCTAAGTAAATAGAAGATTCAGTAGAAAAACAATGACAAAAGAATGTAATTTAATATTATAATAATATGTAAACAATTAATTACATTTTTAAGTAGAATTGTAATTTTGTGCAGTAAAATATTTAGATTTTAGAATTTTTTTTGGTAATAGCATTTCCAGCAGCATTAGTAAACTGATTTATTCTGAACACTTTCTCTTGTTCAAGTTGAATTACATTCTCAGGTTATAAATACAAAATTTTTCCAATAGCATTTGAAGGCAGCACGACCCTCTGGAGGAATACAACCCTGGGTAATGTAGTTTCCTGTGTCTCATGTTTGCTGTTAGTTTAAAATCTAATTAATATTCTTTTTATGACAGCTTAGATTCATTTTGTCTGTTGATTGATAAAAACCTGGAGCAGCTTCCTGTTTCACTTCCCGTTTGTATGTCTCTCACTTGTTTTGTCGTCAGGTGCTCAGACAGGTTGGTGCTGAGATGTCATTTCATGATTTTGTGTTCAAAATGGGTCATCAGGGCAGCAGTCTCAGCAGGGAAGACATTCCTCTCCCCACCCACCTCCACCTGTTCCTCTGGGAGGATCCTGAGGTGTTCCCAAGCGAGCTGAGAGATGTAATCTTTCCATCGAGTCCTGGGTCTGCTTCAGGGTCTCCTCCGAGATGGGCATGCTCAGAACACCTCCTGACCAGATGCCCAAACCACCTTAACTGCCCCCCCCCTCAATTTGGAGAAGTAGCAGCTCCCCTTTGAGGCGCTCCTGGATGTCTGAGCTCTTCACCCTATTTTTAAGGCTGAACCCGGCCACCCTACAGATGAGGCTCATTTCTGCAGCTTGTATTCACGACTCTTTCTTATGGTCACTAACTGCAGCTCTTGACCGGGGGTGAGGGTTGGAATGTAGGTAAATTGAGAGCTTCACCTTGCTGTTCAGCTCTCTCTTCACCGATACCGATTGGTTTAGCGTCTGCGTTGCTGCAGATGCCGCCTCAACCCATCTGTCCATCTCCTGCTCCATTTTCGGCTCACTTTTGAACAAAACCCCAAGATACTGGAACTCCTCCACCTGGGCCAGCAAGTCCTCCCCGACCTGGAGTGGACAGTCCACCGTTTTCTGGCTGAGGACCATAGCATCACACTTAGAGGTGCATCCCACCTGTTCACTCTCTACTGCAGACCTTCCCAGCACGACCTGTAGGTCACTGGCCGATGGACCAGAAGGACCATGTCATCAGCGAACAACAAAGGTGAAATCCTAAGGCCATCAAACTTGACTCCCTGAGCTCCACAAAGAAAGGCCCCAGGCCCTGGAATTGAACCCATGGCCTTCTTACTGTGGGGCAACCATATTAACCACCCTGCTGCCCCCTAGAATGCCTCCTCAATGACGATGGGCAGGCTTGACAAAGTCCAACTCAAACCCGGAACGGGTCTGACTTACTGCTGGCAATGCAAACCAGACTCTGATGCTGAGAGTCCAGGGATTGATTGGGCCATAGCAGCGGGCCATCCAGCCCATACTCCCAGAGAACCTCCCACAGGATATCCTGAGGGACACAGTCATAAGAGTCATAAACACACACAGACTGGTTGGGCAAACTGCAATGGCCCCTTCAGCAGCCTTGTGAGGATATAGAACTGTTCCGCATTCCACCAGCTGGCAAAAAATCACATTGTTGCTTGTGAATCTGAGGCTCAACTGACTGGGAGGCAGAGGAGTGCGATCCCCCTATAGACTGGAATACAACCTCTGGTCCCGCTTCCTGAAAAGGGGAACCACCACCCCTGTGTGTTACTCCAGAGGAGGATCGGTGTGGTGGTGTTGTCAGTTTATTTCTGTTATTCTGAGCTACAACAACAGACACACAAAAACCCCATAAAACAGTCAGACTATGAACATCTCATATGACCCATCTGGGACCACAGAGAAAATTATTTAATGTAAACAGGTTTATTTTCTTTTCCAACCAATGACGTCACACAATCAGGATGTTGTCATGTTTTCAGCCTGAGGGGTTTCAGGACCTTACACCGAGGTTTCCATGGCAACATGGGTATAAAATTTGATCAAAAATACTGCTGTTCATCAGAGACTCATGGGGACATTAACCTGACTATCCACAGTGTTTTGGGGACAATGTCCAGGAATCAGCAAGTACGAGCTCCTAACTCTGAGCTGTTTTCTGTCTTGTTTTTCTTAAATATTGAAAGTTCCAGTGACCTTTGACCCCTGGAGATGAGTCTAGATCTTCTCCACGTAGTTCCCAGGAAACATCCCCTCTCTGCCCCGCAACCGACCGAACCACCAGCCTGACGGATCTGAGGACACAAACAGAGACCAAGTCTAAGTCTGTCAGTAGAAATCAGGACCAGGAGTCCGAACAGTCGTACCTTCCGTCAGTATCTCGATGACATCATTGGCGTTGAAGCTGAGCTCATCTGTGTCCTGGGCATCGTAAGCGTAAAGAGCTCGGCACTGAGGTGACCGAGGCTTTGGTTTTGGGGCCGGTTTAGGTCTACCTGCTCCGGGGACCGGCTTCACCTCCTTAGACCGGCGACGCTGCAGCCTGCAGGAGAAAGGAGACCAGGAACCCTATAGACCAGAAATACTGAAGACAGTGACTAGAGGAGACAGGAAACCAAGACTACAGGAGACCAGAACTACTGTAGACAAGGACTAAGGGAGACAGCAGACTCAGGTTTCAGCCGACTCACCCTGCAGCGCCCTGCTCGGGGACACCCATGAAGCCCATGTCGTGGTGCTGGGGGGGCCGGTGGTCGGTGCGGCGCTGGCCCTGGATGCGAGGCAGACTGGGCTGCTCCATGCTGGACTGCTGTCTCAACAGGGACCCTCTGGAGGAGGACGGACCACGGGGGATCCCCTCTCCTTTGGAGCGAGGAGCTGAAGAAACAAAAACATGTTAAAACAACCTTCTACACAGCACCACGTCCTGACACCTGGCATCTCTTTACCTGAGCTGTACTGGTTGGTGGGTGGAGCGTGGTTGGCCATGTAGCGACTCTTTCGATTGTCCCGCCTCGTTGGTCCTACCAATCAGATGGACAGGAAGTGAGGCAAAGCATCCAGGAAGCTGAAGTGCAATGAATCAGGTCAGGACTTACGTGAGTTCTTGGGCAGACCGGGTCCAATGGAGACCTGCAGGACCTTCCCACTGGGCTTCATGACCACCTCGTCCCCCTGACCCAACTGGAACTGGATCTGTCTGGATCCCGCCGAGCTGAACAGACCCCATCCACCCTTCTTCACCTTAAACTCCAGACTGGAGACGGAAAAAGAGAACCATCAGGTTGTCAGTTAGGTGAGATATGGTTTATACCAGTCCTGGTCCTGAACAGGTACTAACAGGTTGTTGAACTTCAGAGGAAGCTTCTTCTGCGTCTGGTCCTGGTAACGTTTCACCAACAGACTCAGGAACTCCGTCTTAAAGACGCTCTGAAGGACGCTGTCATACTCTTCCTCATGGACAACGAACAGGTCGTCCTGCAGGGTACTGAGAGAGAGAGAGACATCCTGATGGTCAAAGGTCCTGATCCTGGTTCCATTGGTAGTTGAAGTCCTGGTTTAGTTACGCTTTCAAACTTAATCTTTGTTGTATTTTTTATTACGTATACAAACACAAATGCAAACAGAACAAACAGACTGGCTCATCTATCACAATGAGATTCACTGAATATCATTAAAGCAAAGAATGAAATGAGCTCGTGAGATGACTTGGGAGGAGTTCATCATGTTCACAGTGTCCACAGCTGTCCTTTGAGATGGCCTCACTCTGAGGAAGTTTTCCCCTGCGTATCCATAAAGTCTATTTTAAACGTCCTGGGGGACGTGCTCAGCCACTGCAGTTATTTTTAGATGTGTTGGTGAACATCCCAGTCAGTCCTAATGGTTTCCAAAAAATGCTTTTTTTGTGTGTAATGCTGTTTCATTTGGAGATATCTGAAAAAATATTTTTCTCCAGGTCATAGATTTCAGGAAGTTCCCTATTTTTCACTATCAAACTTAATATTCTGACATTTCTCTTGAAATTTGAATCATTTAACTTTTTGGGCCAGATGTTGGGGGGGGTTACCATCCAGTTAGTCATTTTACTTAATTTCTTTGTAGAGTTTTGCCTTCCAATAAAGATGGGAGATCAAAATGTATAAAAATATTCTCCAAATCCTTCCACTTCACATCACTGTGGTACACACCAACAGACCTGAAGACGCAGCTGTGCTGCCTTGAAATAATCTTCCGGGCAGGGTTAGAACCTAAACCTAACCCACCTTCATCCAAGTCTAAAATCTGACCCGTGGTTTTTGTTCTGTCCAAATAAATGATGATATCATCGTATTCCATTTGTTTAGTTGTGTTGGAGGTACATCATTTGGCAGAGACTGAAAGAGGAATGAGAGCCTGTGGCCGGTGGTATATTTATTTTAAGAATTTTTACTCTGTTCTACAAATTCATTGGTAGTAAAGGCCAGAAATTTAGGTCCATTTTGATGTTTGTTGGAAGTTTTGTATAATTTTGGTCATAAGTTGTAGTTAAATCTTTTGGTATTCATACTCCTAAATATTTAATCACTTACCCTAACCCTTCCTTGAATGTACAGGTTCTATCAGTGTTCATGTGTGGACCCTGATTCAAGCTCAAAGCTTAATCCTGGTTTTTTTTTGTGACCAAAGTAAGCCAAAAGTTTTAATTAGTTGTAGTAGTTTAAGGAGGCTTATTTTGGGGTTAGTAAGAATATCATTCACATACAAACAAGTTTTATGTTCTGTGCTTTCACTCAGTAGACCAGATATATTCTGGTCTTCTCTGAGCGTGAGCCTACGGCTCAATAAATAAATGAAAGGTGTGGAACTGAGGGGACGTCCCTACGACAACCCTTTTTATAATATTATCAGGGAGATCTGGTTCTAGCTTTAACCCTGGACATGATGCAGTCCAAGTTATTTATTCTTATTCTTGTCTGCATTCTAGTTCAAGTTTTGGTTTTGGTGGAGTACCTCAGGGAAACGGACTGGATCTTGCTGAGCTCAATCTTCCTTTTGAGAGCTTCTTGGATCTGCCCTTTCTCTGGACCATGCTTCACTTTCTCTCTGCCAATCAGGTAGAGGAACTTTGGAGTCAGGATGAGGTCTCGTTTAACCGTCTATGAGAGAAGAGAACCAGAACCACAGAGTCCAGTCAAGTATGTCTGAAAGCCATGACTCGAGTGAAAGTCAAGGTTTCACTCGAGTCATGGTCTCCGGAATCATCCTGGCCTGAGGTCTTACCCTGAACCTTCTGTCATACTTCAGCACCACATCAGCGAAGTCAATCCGCTCTCGCCGGCCTACAAAGCGTCTGATCTCTGGATGGTTGTCCATCCCAATGTAGTCACCCACAAAATTTCTGTTGATGCTGTTCTTGCGACGCTCCTTCTTGTTCAGCAGAATATCGGACGCTGGAACAAACCAGTGGCTCAGTAAAAAGAAGTACGACTTCAAAATGCCAACCTGATGTATGGAACACAGTCTTACCTTCCTCCCTCATCTTCACATACTTCCGGACCGCAATGTGTTTTCGCCACGCCTTCTGGATGACCCGGGCATAACCATTGTACTTCCTCTCCCTCATCTCTTCCAGCAGGAAGAGCTGTAGGAAAACAACAACAACAACCATCAGGACAGAGACAAACGCATGCAAACGCTTCTGCCTGATCTTGGTCTGACCCAGTTATGGTTCATGACTACTGGAACTTTACACTAGGACAAAAAACCTTTATTTGTCTTGGGACTTCATACCGATTCTGGAGCTTTGACGAAGACCTTAGTCTTTCCGAGCTGGAACTGGTCCTGGTCCATATGAACAGAGTTAAGGAGGTGCAGAACACCCTGACGCTCGTCGCCTCGCCACTGTGGCCATGTCTCCTGGGTCAGAATGGCGTACCTGCCACACAGGAGTGACCTGATCAGCATGTCTTATGCAGCAGCACAGTGCACAGGGTATTAGCACGTTTGACCTCTGACCTCTGACCTCTGAAGGAATTTGTTGAAGACCCGTCTGTAGGCGTAGCCAGCCCGGCGGACTCTGATATTCTCTCGGAGGCCCAAGTACTCGACCTGGTGTCGGACCCGGTTTTCCTCCCAGTCCCGAGGTCGTTTGGTCTCGTTGGGTTTGATGCAGCGGATGTAGTGGGGGGTGCACTTCATCAGAGTCTGGACCAGACTGTTGGCTTGTTTCTGAAACAGGAGGCGTACCTGTTGTTTACCTGTTTACCTAACAGACTAAAGAAACACTTTATCCACCTGGATCCTGATAAAGAAGTCTGAACTGATCCACATCCTGATCCCACCTGTCAATCATGTAGCAAAGGTCTCTCTCTCTCTCTCACTCCGCAGACCCCTGACTAAAAAAAACAAACAAACAAACAAAAAAAAAAAAAACGCCTCACCCTGGAGATAATGTTCTGACTGAACAGGAAATATACAGACTGAAGAAACTGATACTCAAGGTCAGATTCCAACTCAGTGCTGATGAAGACGTTTAGGAAGGACTTGTGTTGGTCTGTTCTACTGTGGTGTTCCTTCTGCAGCTTCTTTCTCTCCATGTGGAATCTTAAAGTAGGCACCCTGAACTTTTATTTGTGTCTACGCTCCAACTGATGGAGCAGAAAGAACGGCAGTGTGGGGGGGTTTATGTGACGTCATCAGGAGCTTTTTGTTTTTAGGGGCTGATTTTAACTGCACTGAGAATCCAGCACTGGACGGGAACCACCATGAGCATCATCCTGCCTCATCACACAGACAGACAGCTGACCGGAGCACACGAGCTGTCGGATGTGTGGAGGACCTTCCACAGCTGGAGTCACTGCAGGGACAGCAGGAGATCTCTGACCCGGTTAGACCGGCTGTACTGTTTCAGGCAGCTGTCACATCACTGCAGGAGGGTTCTCCGATCACTGCCTTGTTTTTAGCGCTTTATTAAAAATGTGCGTCTGCAGAGCGCCTACTGGCATTTTAACAGGACTTTACTCCATAACTAAGAGTTTAGAGCTGCAAATTGAGTGTTTTTGGAGTGAGCACAGGAAACAATAACAGTATAAAGGAGTGGTGGGACTTTGGAAAATCCCAGATCAAGCAATTATGTAAACTGTTCACTCTCAATGTCACCAGAGACTGAACCAGATCCCTGAAGGAGCTGGAGACTCAGGTGGTAGAACTGCAGGTTTAGCAGACTCTACAGGAGATGGGGGGCATTTGCACTCCCTCAAATCTAAAAAGTCAGCTCTGGCCAACCTGCTGGGCACCGCAGCTCAGGGAGCTCTGGTCAGGTCACGGTGTCTCAACATCTCACAGATGGACGTCCCCTCCAAGTTCTTTTTCAGCTTGGAGAGAAGGAACGGCCAAAAGAAGGTGGTGCACTCGCTGAGGTCTGGCAGCGGCTCTCTGGTCTCAGATTCTGCCGGGATCAGGAGGCTGGCAGCCGGCTACTACAGAGACCTGTACGAGAGCGAGTACCAATCCAACTCACAAGAGCGCAGCAGCTTCCTCAGCGGTCTCCCTCATGTGGAAGCTGATGACAACACCAAACTGGAAGAAGAATTAATGTTTCTCGAGCTGCACACAGCTCTGATGAGCCTGCAGAGTGGAAAAGCTCTGGGCCAAGATGGTCTACAGGTGGACTTCTATAAGTCCTTCTGGACAGTGCTGGGTGAAGATCTGCTGGAAGTCCTCATCAACAGCCTGGAGACAGGACAGCTTCCTCTGAGCTGCAGAAGGGCAGTCATAACCCTGCTGCCAAAAAAAGGGGACCTGCAGGAGCTGAAAAACTGAAGACCGGGTCTCACTGCTCTGCTCGGACTATAAGATCCTGTCCGAGGTCCTGGTCCTCCAGACTGAGAGGAGTGACGGCATCCGTCATCCATGCTGACCAGATGTACTGTCTCCATGTTATACTCACTGGCCATCGAGCCTCTGCTGCATAAACTGAGAGCCGACCTGAGTGGTGTGTATTTTCCTGGCAGCGATGTCCCTTTTAAATTGTCTGCCTATGCTGATGATGTCATTGTCCTGGTTAGTTCTCAGACTGACATTGATTTTATGGTTGATACTGTTAAACGATTTGGTTTTATCTCCTCAGCCAAAGTAAACTGGAGAAGAGCGAGGCTGTCCTGGTGGGGGACAGGCTGAGGGAGGGTTAGTGTGGAAAACTGGGGGCTGAAATATCTGGGAGTCTTTTTAGGTAATGAAATGTTTTTAAAGAAAAACTGGGATAATGTTTTAGAAAAGGTCAAAGGTCGGCTCACAAAGTGGAAATGGGTTTTACCTAAACTGTCTTTTAGAGGTCATGTTCTTATGGTAAATAACCTTGATTCTTCTGCTCTGTGGCACCGGCTGTCCAGTGTCGATCCTCCAGCCTGTCCTGTCACAGGTCCAGAGGGTTTTAGTTGACTTTCTCTGGGACAGGTTGTACTGGGTTCCTCAGGGTGTTTTGTTTTTATCCAAAGAGGAAGGGGGGCAGGGCCTGGTCCATCTGGCCAACAGGGGCCCCACCTTCCATCTGCAGTTCATCCAGAGACTGCTCACTGGGCCTGCAGACCTGGTGTGGAGGGTCCTGTCCTGCTGTCTCCTGCAGCAGTGTGGCCATCTGGGACTGGACCTACTTCTGTTCCTCATGGACTCCAAGCAGATGGGAGGACGATCCCTGCCGTCGTTTTACAAGAGCGTGTTTTCTGTGTGGACTCTCCTGAAGAAACAGAGACTGGGACAGACCGGTTCTCTGTCATGGCTCCTCAGGGAACCTGTGCTTTTTGGAGGCCTGCTGGACTGTCCTGACTGGGGGGGGCGACTCTATCCAGGAATCTTCATACTGCAGGAGTTTCCACGCTGGGGCAGGTGGTGGAGCTGGCTGGACCTCGGCTGGAGGATCCTGGTGGACTGGCTGCCCGGCTGGGACTGAAGTCTGCGCTGGTCGTGGGTCAGCTGCTGGAAATCAAAGCTGACCGGACATCAGTGCTCGCTGCTGACCGACTTCTGTGACTCTGACCCGTTTCCTGCCCTCAAACTGCTCCTGGAGTTTAAAGACTGCTCTGGAGATGTTTCTATGGAGAGCGCCTCAGGAAATTCTCTCTACCAGATAATGTGAAGACTCTAAACCGGAGGACAGTGAACGGGTGCAGCGACCCCCCCCGGAGGACTTACCTGGACCTAGATCCCAGTGTGAGGCCGGCCTGGAGGTCTTTGTTTAAACCTCTCCTCTTTTATCTCTGTGATCAACGAGGCGGTGCAGCAGAGCTGTCCCTTCTGCAGCCACAGAGACCATCTTCCACTGTTTTTAGGAACATCAACGACTCAAACCTCTTTTCAAACTGCTGGAGAGCTTTTTTTACGGGGCAGGTTTTTATCTTTGGTTTTAAGTACGCTCACCAACAGAAAGACAAATGTCAACTTTTAAACTTTCTGTTAGGACAGGCCAAGTTGGCGGTGTATGTGAGTCGCATGAAAAAAGTGGAGGAGGAGTTGAATGTTGATGTGCTTCCTGTTTTTAAGAACATGGTGAAGTCCAGACTGCTGGTGGAGTTCAGCTTTTACAGAGCAGCTCCGGACCTGCAGAGGTTTCAGCCGGTCTGCTCTGTGACTGATGGACAGTTTGGACCAGAGCTGAACTCATTTCAATGTCCATCTGTCTGTATTAATGTGATGTAAGCTGTCTATAGACAGAATATATACTGATTAATAAATGTGGGTTTGAAAAATCAAATCTTTCTCTCTCTCTCTCACCTTGATCTTGCTGCTGGCTGTGGTTGGACGCCCTCTCTTCTCCGCCTCCAGGTTCTCGGGGAACAGAGCTCTGATGAACGGACTGTCCAAAAACACAACACAGACCTGAGGTCATTGTGGGGTCTCAAACACACACAGGTTTGTCTTGCTCTCCTTGTGAGGACCATCACTGACATCAACCTGAACCTTAGAACCAGGATCTGGTTTCAAAGCTGAAGCATTCGATCGGTCTAGATGTTCTCAGATTAGTCTGTTCCAATTTGGCCCAACGCGGCACACAATTTGTGCTTTCCTAACATTATTTGGATAGGTGGGGGGGCGGGGGGGGGGGGGGGGCTGCCATCTCCTCCAACACAGACGACACCTTCAGTGTCTTTAGATTTTCTTTAGCTTTAGTTTTTGGATTTTTTTCTTTTAGACATTTCTTTCTGAGCTGAGCTGGTCAGCCAATTTTTGGTTTTTGAAGAAGGAATCCTGACTCATAATTCCCGTCATCGTACTCCTTTTTAACAAAGACATGGACTAAACTGCTGAATTTAGACCTCTGTCTGAAGTCTGATGGTTTATTTTCTCTCTGCCTTTGTGAAACTGGCCATAATAATGTCCTCTGATGCAGCAGAGACCAGACAAAATGTCCCCACGAGAGAGAAGGTCCTCAGCATGATGGTTTAGTTCTTTGTACTTACAACTCACTGCTCTGCATCAGCTCTATGATGTCATTGAACAAGACGTCTCTGTTCCTCTCACAGAAACCATTGACATCATAGGACACCTGGACAGGTGGAGAGACAGGTAAACAGACAGACAGGTAAACAGACAGACAACTGAGCGGCTTCCAGGTTTCCGACCTTCCCGGCGTAGTGATGGACGACGAAGCCTCGGTTCCAGCTGCTGAAGTGCTCATGAGTTCCGATCTGTCCCTGCAGCTTCTGCAGCAGAGTCTGGTCGGCTCCTTCCCCTTTAGCGTGCATCGTAGCACAGACGTCGTCCAGGACACTCATGATCCCAGGAGGATTCTGGGAAATGACCAGAACACCGCCGGGGGTTATACTCTTACTGTGTGGACTGTATACGTTCTGTCTATACAGAGCACGTACCATCGCTGTTGCCATAGCTACCACCATTGCCATAACTTTCAATATGATTTTATTTTTTACCTTTTAGCAAGACTAATCCTGTCTTCTGATTGGCTGACTCACCAGCTTGGACTCAATGAGGTCACAGACGACCTTATTGTTAAAGTACTCGATGGGCATCCACTTGATTCCCTCCTGAACGTATTCTTCCTGCAGACACACAAACAGGGCAGCCTCTGTTTTTATGGTGAACTGAAGAGGAAACACTAAGCTGAGACAGGAGGTGAAGTCATAATGAAAAGATATATGATGCCACAATATAATGTAGTGATGTCATATGATGATGTCATGTGTCACCTGCTCTGCCTTCAGGGTGAGTTCAATAAAAATCTGCTGCAGCTTCTCATTGACGAAGTTGATGCAGAACTGCTCAAAACCATTTTGCTGAAAGACAAAAGAGGAGAACAGATGAAGAACTGAAAAAGTACAGGTGAGAACCTGAAGGACGACAAGTGAGAGACTAAAGGAGAGGGATCAGGAACATGAAAGAGAACAGGTGAAGGTACCTGGAAGATCTCGAAGCCGTAGATGTCCAGGACTCCGATGTTGAGCTGCTCCTGGTTCTTCTGCATGGCTCTGTTTACACACTGACACACAGAACCATCACAGAACCATCAAACACTGAGCCTCATCACAAACTACAGACCTGAAGTGTGTCGGCTTGGACTAACGTCAACCAGGAAGTCGAAGAGTCGGGAGTAGAGGGCTTTGGACAAGGCATCTCTGGTGAAACTGGACTGCTCTGTGTTCAGGGTCACGGAGATGGACTCCGTCTTCCCGCCCCATTTACTGTCCATTATCCTGCTGGTCAGTTTACTGCAGAGACGCTCCTGAGGGATCCCCAACAGGAAGGACGGGAAGGCCAGGACTGAGGGACACAGGTCAAAGGTCAGACCCAGAGTTCACACACAATGTCCAAGAGATCTGCTTCAGGGGACTCTGGACAGAACCAGGAGGACTCACAGTCCTGACTCTCCACCACAGCGTAGTTGTTCTCCTCCCTGAAGCTGATGTTCCCCAAGTGAAGGATTCCTGCAACCAGCTGGAGAACCGAGTCCTGGTCCTCAACAGACAGACCCACCACAGACATGGCCTCCTGAGAGACAGACAGGTCCAAAGAGAGAAAGACAGGTTCAGAGAGAGAGACAGACAAGTCCACAGAGAGAGAGAGAGAGACAAGTCCTTACCATGGTGTCAGAGAACTCCTTCTTGTCATTGACGTCCTCCACCGTGTAGGTTCCTGATTGGTTGAGATAGCTGTAGTAGTCGGGGGTCGTGACCCCGAGGTTCTCTCTCTGCTCCCCACTTGCACCCTCCAACAGCTGAGGGCAAAGGTCACACAGAGGTCACAGAGACAAGTACAAGATCAATTCCTGTTTCCAGCAGCAATAAGTGCCAGAAAGTGAAACAGGAGACGATGACAACAATGGAAGTGAACCGACTTTTGGTGGTTCAGTGACCAGTGACAGTAGGTTCTCCTGAGGCTCTACTATATGTTCTAGTATCGATTCTATCTGCAGTATATGTAGTACTTGTTGCAGTACCTGGTAGTAGATGTGGAAGTTTCTTTCTCCAGGATTCTGCGAAACAACTCGACTTTTCTCCAACAGGAAGTTGGAGATCTTTCCTCCATCAGGAGCTCCGCCCCCTCCAAACTGGATCTCAAAGTATTTTCCCTGAAAGGGGGCGGGGTCACTGAGTGTCTGCTTATGGGTGTCTTTGATTCGTTGATAATCTGATACTCACGAATCTGCTGGAGTTGTTGTTCCGAACTGTCTTTGCATTCCCAAAAGCTTCCAGGAGCGGATTGGACTGAAGGATGATGTTTTTAACACACTGCACCCCACACACACACACACACACACACAGAGTTACCATGGAAACAGCCTCACAGTGAGCTGGGCTGTAGTACTCAGTCGTACTCTGTGGTACTCACCTGAACTTTCTCTCCTCCTCCAGACACTTTGGACACGTAGCTCATGATGTACTTGGCTGCAACAGTTTTTCCAGCTCCGCTCTCACCGCTGGGCACAAAGGTTCAAACTAAGTTTTTGTTCCAGCCTAACTTCACGTTCTTCTTGTTCACATTCACAGGTGAACAGCTGAGGCTCTGCCTACCTGATGATGACACACTGGTTCTCACCGTCAATCATCATGTTCCTGTACATGTTGTCGGCCAGAGCGTAGATGTGTGGGGGGTTCTCATACTGAGCCTGTGGGGGGTCAAAGGTTCTTTGAGGGGTTGTTAACACTGTGTGTCTGTTGTGTTTCAATAGTGTCTCATTTGTGTGTTAATAGCGTGTTGTGTGTCTGTTCTCACTGCTCCCTGGTACAGCTCCACCTCCCTCTCAGTGAAATATGGAAGTTGTTTAAACGGATTCACAGAGATCAGCACTGGACCGATGTAGGTCTGACAGAACCATGTCAAGGACACAAGACTTAGAACCAAACCACCAGGACCAGACCTTAGTGTGGCCCGGGTCCGGAAGGATACGAAGATGTAGTCGTCCATGTATCTCTTCTTCAGGTTGTCAGTGATGGCGTCTTCGTTGATCTTGGACAAAAGCACCATGTCGTCGACGCCACTTACCTTCACATTCTGAGCCAACCAATGGTAACGTTCCTTACTGCCCTGAGGGGGAGGAGCCAGACAGTTAGACCCTGTCAGTGTTGGTTCAGCTGTGTGTGAAGCTCCTCCTCCTCTCCTGAATTCCCCACATTCCTCTGTCCTGTGGGATCTTGTCAGGTCAGATCAGTGAGGCCTCAACATGCTGCTCAGCAGGCAGGGTGTGTGTGAACAAGCAGCTGCAGGTCGTCATTATTATGAACTGTGGGCCAAGCTTAAGATGTACGTATTGATGTTTGACTCCGCCTTCTATAACTAAGGTAAAAGTGGCACCAAGCGTTTCCATGGTAACAGGACACATTTGATGTTTCATTCAGTCCTTTTTAATCATTTGATCTTTGATCAATAATAAAATTCACTAATTTCTCCAGGAAGTTACTTTTTGTTTTTTCTGACAAAACAACAAACAGCAGAAGGGACCAGGACTGGAACAAGGGCCAGGACCAAGACCAGGACCAGAAACCAGCGGCCAGGGTCCAGGGCTACTTTACAAGGTGTACAGTCAGACTGAGGGAACTCACCATGTCTGCTCCTCCCGCCCTTCACTTCCTGCTTCAGGAAAATGTTGAAAAGTCTTTAGCTGCTCTCAGGTGGATCCAGGTGAATTGTCTGTGAAACTGGGTCAGTTGAGTCCGGTACGCACAGGTTCTGGTCTGAGTCTGGGTCTGGACTCAGCTGGATCCTGTTGACCTGAACGTTTCTTCTCACTTCGTCCCTGCTGTTTTTCTTCAATTCTCTGCAGGTGTGGGCAGGTAAAGCCCCGCCTCCTCCTCCCCCCCGTGGAACTCTGGGAAATGCAGGGTGAGTGTGGAGCAGATAGCGCTCTGCTGCCCCCTGGTGTCAGGACCCCAGACTTTCGACTCAGTTCAAAACTTTCTTCCGAAACATGAAGGTGGAGTCAGTGGGTCCCCGGGAGGCTCCTGAGACCAGAGTGTGTGTTTGTGTGAAGTCTGACTTCCTGTTTGTAATAACTTCATTTATTTCCCATCAGTTCCGTTTGACACTGAACGTAAAATGAATCATTTCAACAGGATGAAACCAACAGACGAGGTTCACAGACTCTCAGAGCAAAGACACCTTTCAGGCCAGTCTCTGTCTCCGAGGAGTCAGAGTGCATGCTGGGAGTTTCCTCTGACTCCTCCTCCGGTCAATTTGAAGTGCAGTTTATCATCAACTCAAAGGTGATTCTAGTTTAAAGCTTCCAGGACTTCCTGTCCACCGGCAGGTCCTGGTCTCAGACTCAGTCTGACTCCACTCCACTCCTGCAGCTGAACTAGTTCTGGTCTCGGGACCATTAGCAACCATAAAGCACGGTTGAGACCCAAAGCAGGTTTATTTGTTCAGGTTTTCATGTGGACCACAGAAACCACGACTACCTACCAGAACCCAATCGATCAGGTGACGTTACCTCATGTGACAGAAGCAGAAATGACAGGATTGGAGCTGCAGGTCGACACTGGTTGGTTTAATGGATTAACTGGTTCACACAGTCTGCAGTTAAAGGGCTAAAACATAAAAATAGCGGTATGGTCCTTTAAGAGTCTGAATCGCCCAGATCCAGACCAGCTTCGGTCCACTTGTTGCTGCTCAGCTCAGCAGCTCGACGACCTGTAAAAACTGTCCACATGCTGAGACTTCAAGCTAAAATGGGCTGCTCTCTGATTGGCTGTGAGTCTCACTCAGCAGCCAATGAAGGACATCCGTCCAAATATGGAAAGAAGAAAAAAACAAACAAACAATAAAAAAGATGAAACAAAGATTCAACTGACGGAGAAGAAAAAGACAAAATGGTGTAGAACAACACGGAATAAGAAGAAAAGAAGAAGAGGCTCAGTCAGAAGATCAGGAGGTTCAGTCTGAATTTGTTCTGCTGCCACACACACACACACACACACACACACACACACACACACACAGCTGGTCACATGATGCCGTTGGTGAGGTACTGGAAGCCATCGTATAGTTTGGTGGTGAGCGACCTCATTGATCCGTCGACCAGCTGATCGATCAGCAGCTGCAGCTGCTCCTCCGTCAGGCTCATGTGGAAACGTTCCTTCAGGCCTCTCATGGTGCTGGATCCATGGAAACAGGGAAGCTGAGAGCCTGTGGAGCAGAGTCAGGGGTCAGGACTTGGACAGAACAAGACCAGGTCTAAACCTGGTACGTATCTCAACCACTGGTGCTCAGGTTGGTACCTTGTTGCATGATCTCCACGATCTGCAGAACCCGGTCCATGTGTTTCCTTGCAGCAATCAGACCCTGAAGCATCAACATCTTGTAGTAGTTGAACATGTCGCCCTCTGGACCACCCATCACCTCCAAGACACAAACACAGCTCTTTAACAATACAGCTCAAATACACAACAAACGTCACCCGACACTTACAGTCAACAGTGCGGCAGAATGCAGCAGAATGACCAACACCTACTGAATAACCACCACGACCTCATCAAAAAACTCAAAGACCTCCTGAAGAACCAAAACATCCTCATTAATCACTACAGCCTCATAAAGAAATGCCACAACCTCTAGAAAAACCATCAATCTCCCAAAGAACAAAAACATTCTCAAGAGCCACCAAGAGCTCATCGGAAAACACCACAACCTCCTGAAGAACCATGACAACCTACTGAGAAAACACCACAACCTCAAGAACAACTACGACACCGTGAAGAACTGCCATGACCTCATCCCCATCTCCAAAGAAACAGTAGAAGCTCCTCAGGGAAACTCACATCGACAAACTCTGTGGTGAGTTTGAAGGCCGATGTTTCAAAGCCGAGGTTCTTAGGTGAGCTGGAAAGGATGAAGCCAAAGTCAATGTGGATGATGTGACCTTCAGCGTCCAGCAGGATATTCCCATTGTGTCTGAGGAACAGACGGAGGACAGAACATTGAGTGTCAAACTCTGAAGCAGCTTGGAAGACCCGTGATCCAGTCCGTCCCACCTGTCTTTAACCTGCAGCAAGTAACATATGAGACTGTATCCGGCACAGCTCTGGACGAAGTTCCTCTGAGCAGACAGAAACGCCTCCGTGGTCGGCGCCCCGTGTTCCTGCAGGAGGTAGTCGAGCAGAGACAGCTGGCTCTGCTTCTTCACTTGATGGAGCGACACGGCGTTCACCACGGGCTCGATCATCCCGCTGTCCGACGACAACACCAGGATCTTATAGGGCTTGATCCAGAGCGGTACGCGCTCCTGCTCCCAGATGGACTGTGGGGGGGGACAGAGGGGGGTTGTACTTCAAAGGTCGTCAGTGTATTGATCATGTGATTTCAGTGACATCAGACCATCATTACCTTCAGCTGCTGCAGCACCTGGAAGGCGAGAAGCTCCTGTCTCAGGTCGTCTCCACATTTAACAATGACTGACAGCAGCCTCCAGTTCGGAAGGTGACCATAGGGAGACCCTTCCCTGATCCTCCTACAGGCAGCAAAGACTACAGTCGGAACTACAGTCTGGACTACAGTCTGAACTACAGTTAGAGCTACAGTCAGGACTACAGTCTGAACTACAGTTAGGACTACAGTCTGAACTAGAGTCTGGACTACAGTCTGAACTACAGTTAGGACTACAGTCTGAACTAGAGTCTGGACTACAGTCTGAACTACAGTTAGAGCTACAGTCTGAACTACAGTTAGGACTACAGTCTGAACTAGAGTCTGGACTACAGTCTGAACTACAGTTAGAGCTACAGTCTGAACTACAGTCTGAACTACAGTCTGAACTACAGTTAGGACTACAGTCTGAACTACAATCTGGACTACAGTCTGAACTACAGTTAGGACTACAGTCTGAACTAGAGTCTGGACTACAGTCTGAACTACAGTCTGGACTACAGTCTGGACTACAGTCTGGACTACATTGTGAACTACAGTTAGAACTACAGTCTGAACTACAGTTAGAACTACAGTTTGAACTACAGTTAGAGCTACAGTCTGAACTACAGTCTGAACTACAGTTAGGACTACAGTCTGAACTACAATCTGGACTACAGTCTGAACTACAGTTAGGACTACAGTCTGAACTACAGTTAGAGCTACAGTCTGAACTACAGTCTGAACTACAGTCTGAACTACAGTTAGGACTACAGTCTGAACTACAATCTGGACTACAGTCTGAACTACAGTTAGGACTACAGTCTGAACTAGAGTCTGGACTACAGTCTGAACTACAGTTAGGACTACAGTCTGAACTACAGTCTGGACTACAGTGTGAACTACAGTCTGAACTACAGTCTGGACTACAGTCTGGACTACAGTGTGAACTACAGTGTGAACTACAGTCTGAACTACAGTCTGAACTACAGTTAGAACTACAGTCTGAACTACAGTTAGAACTACAGTCTGAACTACAATCTGGACTACAGTCTGGACTACAGTGTGAACTACAGTCTGAACTACAGTCTGAACTACAGTTAGGACTACAGTCTGAACTAGAGTCTGGACTACAGTCTGAACTACAGTTAGAGCTACAGTCTGAACTACAGTCTGAACTACAGTCTGAACTACAGTTAGGACTACAGTCTGAACTACAATCTGGACTACAGTCTGAACTACAGTTAGGACTACAGTCTGAACTAGAGTCTGGACTACAGTCTGAACTACAGTTAGGACTACAGTCTGAACTACAATCTGGACTACAGTCTGGACTACAGTGTGAACTACAGTCTGAACTACAGTCTGGACTACAGTCTGGACTACAGTCTGGACTACAGTGTGAACTACAGTTAGAACTACAGTCTGAACTACAGTTAGGACTACAGTCTGAACTACAATCTGGACTACAGTCTGGACTACAGTCTGGACTACAGTGTGAACTACAGTTAGGACTACAGTCTGAACTACAATCTGGACTACAGTCTGGACTACAGTGTGAACTACAGTCTGAACTACAGTCTGGACTACAGTCTGGACTACAGTTTGAACTACAGTTAGAACTACAGTTTGAACTACAGTTACAGCTACAGTCTGAACTACAGTTAGAACTACAGTCTGGACTACAGTGTGAACTACAGTCTGAACTACAGTCTGGACTACAGTCTGGACTACAGTTAGAACTACAGTTAGAACTACAGTTTGAACTACAGTTACAGCTACAGTCTGAACTACAGTTAGAACTACAGTCTGGACTACATTGTGAACTACAGTCTGAACTACAGTCTGAACTACAGTTAGAGCTACAGTCTGAACTACAGTTAGAGCTACAGTCTGAACTACAGTCTGAACTACAGTTACAGCTACAGTCTGAACTACAGTTAGAACTACAGTCTGAACTACAGTTAGAGCTACAGTCTGAACTACAGTTAGAACTACAGTTTGAACTACAGTTACAGCTACAGTCTGAACTACAGTCTGGACTACAGTTAGAACTACAGTTACAGCTACAGTCTGGACTACAGTTACAGCTACAGTCTGAACTACAGTTAGAACTACAGTCTGGACTACAGTGTGAACTACAGTCTGAACTACAGTCTGGACTACAGTTACAGCTACAGTCTGAACTACAGTCTGGACTACAGTGTGAACTACAGTTAGAACTACAGTCTGAACTACAGTTAGAACTACAGTTTGAACTACAGTTAGAGCTACAGTCTGAACTACAGATAGAACTACAGTTTGAACTACAGTTACAGCTACAGTCTGAAGTACAGTTAGAACTACAGTCTGAACTACAGTTACAGCTACAGTCTGAACTACAGTTAGAACTACAGTCTGGACTACAGTCTGGACTACAGTTAGAACTACAGTCTGAGCTACAGTCTGAGCTACAGTCTGAGCTACAGTCTGAACTACAGTTAGAACTACAGTTAGAGCTACAGTCTGAACTACAGTCTGAACTACAGTCTGGACTACAGTCTGGACTACAGTCTGGACTACAGTCTGAACTACAGTTACAGCTACAGTCTGAACTACAGTCTGGACTACAGTCTGGACTACAGTCTGGACTACAGTCTGAACTACAGTTACAGCTACAGTCTGAACTACAGTCTGGACTACAGTCTGAACTACAGTCTGAACTACAGTCTGGACTACAGTCTGAACTACAGTTAGAACTACAGTCTGAACTACAGTCTGAACTACAGTTACAGCTACAGTCTGAACTACAGTCTGGACTACAGTCTGAACTACAGTCTGAACTACAGTCTGGACTACAGTCTGGACTAATCTAAAATCAAGACCAACAACTGAAGCTCAGATTTCCATCCTAACAGCTGTCCCTGAAGGCAGCATCACCTACCGGACCTTCTCCTCCCAGGGCTCTTTCAGGGCCACAGCTGATGGGTCCTCTGGGTCCCGTTTAAAGGTGGTAGGGGCCTGAGCCAACTGCTCAGACAAACGGCGCCTACACCAGGAAACACACATGACTACAGACACACAAACGGACACACACAGTGTTGTGTAGTCTCTATGGAACACAGACCTGATGTCTCCAGCAGCGATGAAGACGGGATCTTTACTCTCCAGGCTGGTGATGCTGTCGACCGAGAACTGACTGATGTTATCACAGCTGTTAGTGTGGACCTCAGGGAGCTGGAGGACAGAGAGAGAGACACCAATCAGTACGAGACATTGTGAGATTCTGCCAGTGTGTCTGTGACATCACATCCTGTTTGAGGAGAGTCGGACGTGTCTCACCTCCACCTGTAGCTCGCCGATGTCGTCCACAGACCAGGCCTCGTCGTCGTTGTCGTAGTTGGGGACCATGGAGAAACTGCCAGCTCTCTGCTCTGCTGTCATGCCGCAGTCTGGCAGGTTCTCCACAGAGCGTGTGCTCCTGATCCGGTTCTCCGGGATTCGGATCGGAACGCTGGACGTCTCAAAGTTGTCACACTCCAGAACCTCCACGTAGATCAGGTATGGAGCCTGAGGGATCACAGAAGGGGCGGAGTCAGTTGCATGAGGCTGAGGTCGTCGTCCCCTAAGACTGTCACACTGACCTTGTCCTTGGAGTTCAACACCACAGCCTGCGTGTGTGGCACTCGCACCACGTGGTGATCGAAGGCGGCGGTGGGAAGCCACACCCTCGCCGGCAGTTTGTGGTTGAGCAGCGACAGCTCGGAGATCAGACGCTGTGTCTTCTGCTCTTTGGTCGGCAGCGTTGCCAAACGCTTCCCAATCCCCATCAGAGACTTTATGAACTCCCTTTGAGGGGCAAGGCGCACTGGCTGGGAGGAGAGGGGGCGGGGTTAAAGACTGGACGCTGACACACCTGAACAGGTGAAGGTTTGATGCTTGCGTGTTCAGTTTGTGTTGCAGATTTGATGAGTCAGTTATTTGGTTGATTTAATTTAATTACCATTTTTTGTTACTGAGAATCTGAAGCTTCTGTGTCACAGACAGTAAAGTGATGACATCATTGAGTCACATCATCGTGTCACCGTGATCAAGAAGCTTACTGGTGACATGTGACCTTCGACTGACCAGATGTTGAATGTGAACGTTTAAAATGAGCCTGAACTTGTAACACAAACCAAATGCAGCAACAAACCTGAGACACACGCACACACGCTCTCCAGAGATCAGAGTCCTGATGGATTCGCCCATGACCTCCAAACAGCTGATTGGTTCCAGCAGAAAAACTGATAATCACAGTGCCGACTCAACCACAACCACAACCCACAGACTTCATTTCCCAGAAGAGGTCAGAACAGGAAGCTAGTAAACTTACAGGACCAGTCTCAAACTCCAGACTGTCTGAGCTGGAGTTGCTGTCCTGCAGGTCAGAGGTCAGGGGTTAAAGTCTGGTAACACTGAAGTTTGTCATTGTTAGCATCACCAAAAAAAACAAAAAAAGACAAAACAAAACACAGAGACAAATTAATAATCTGCTCAGCTGAACTTCGGGGTGGACGGTTGTGACGTAAACTGTCTTGACAGCTGGACCACCCACAGAGAGGGTCAAAGGTTACTGAGGAATTGAGAGTTAAACTGTGGAAATGGTCAGCTGATGATTCTGACTGTTACCTCGTCCTGACTGCTCTCCACCTTTGGGTTACTGGCTGTTCTCTTCAGGTTGCTACTCAGACTGATGCTGACGGTGGCGTCCGACTTGGAGCGCTGATGTGTTCGTTTGGAGGGCGACAAGCCATGGTCTCCTCCCAGAGGTCCCGGGCCAGCGGCCGGGGACGATGTGGGACAGAAAGGCGTCAGAGTCAGAGGGTCCCTGTGAGCTCGTGACCCTGCAGGTTTGAGTTCATCGGAGAGGATGAGTTTCCTCAGTTTGGTTCCTCTGGAGTGACGCTGGGTGGAGATGTGCATGTCGGAGGAGTAAGCACCCAGCAGCCAAGCACACATTAGACTAAAGGAGATACTCTGTCTGCAGCGGTGAACCTGCAGACAACACACAAGGAGAAATTACACTAGATACAGGCTCAGGGCTGGACAGATACGATTACATGTCAGATGGGGCGCTCTTAAGCCCCCTCCTACGTCAAGGCCACACTCACCACGTATGGCTTGATGGCATCCCCAACGTCTTCATCCATGTGGATGTACATGTTGAGGAGTTGTGGCAGATAGAAGTCCACCTCCTCATGGGGGAAGCTGAAGAGCCGGTTCCCGATGTAGGCCTGGACGCCGGGCTCCTTCGAGTTGTGTAGGTAGGAGATCGCCATGGAAACATCAAACAGTTTGGACTCAAACAGGCGGAGCAGCCATGATTGCTTGGAAGGATTGTGCCGTTGCCGCCGCCGAGCGCTCTTCACCGAGCCGGGCGCCAGGCCCTCGGGGTCATCCTCCTCCT
The DNA here is from genome assembly GCA_034769265.1 of Remorina albescens. Taxonomy (NCBI): domain Eukaryota; kingdom Metazoa; phylum Chordata; class Actinopteri; order Carangiformes; family Echeneidae; genus Remorina; species Remorina albescens. Next base: position 197,968 of record CM068486.1, read on the forward strand.
CACGGATCTTCATTGGCTTCCCTGAGGCAGTAAGAGCAGCAGGGGGGGCGTCGGGAACAGGCTTCGCCCCATTGTGCAGGTAGGGCACATCACCCTCCCCCTGCTGCAGCTTCACCTTCTGCAGCACTTCCTGACACGCCCGCTGAGCCACCTCCGCATCGATGACCAGGCTGAGCTCGGCCACACCCTCACTGATCACACCCAGGGGGGGGGTGACCGCTGGGGGGGGGGCACAGGACGAGGAGGGGGTGGAAGGGAGGGAAAGGGAGGGGGAGGAGGAGAGGGAGGGGCTGTTCTGATCAGAGGGGGTGGGGGAGACCTCCGGCTCTGTGTCCTCCATCACGATCGCGGAAAATCTCCGTCGTCCTCCACTGAAACAGAAACAGAAAAGGTCAGAAGGTGCTGAGGTCCAACATCAGGGTCAGTCTCTGTGTCAGGATCCGTCAGTGGTTCAGGATTCAGCATGATGAAGATCAACTGTGACACCTGTGTGACTCCGCATTGTGTGTTTGTAAGTGACTGTATGAAGAGTTTGGGCTTTCTCTGCGTAAAGGCTTTAGATGTCACTCTGTTATGATTTGGTGCTTTAGAAATAAATTAGATTTGATAATTGTTTGTGTGTCTGTGTATGCGCACGAGTGTGTGTTTGTGCTCATGGACATTCAAATCGTCTAAAATCTGTTCATCTCAATTACTTTTCATTTCAATGACTTCAATTTGTTTAAATCTATAATAGTGGGCATTTGAACTTGGACCTTTAGTTAACTACTTCTACTACATTTTATCTCATCCAGCACATAATGGAGCTGGACGTAGTCCAGAACCAGGACCAGGCTGTCTGAACAGGTCCATCTAAACTAACACTGTCCATGTACAGCAGACACATCATCAGACCGAGCTGGTCCAGGTCCTGACCGATAATCTGATTACTGTCGATGACCTCACTGATATAAATCACGTGATCTAATCCGTGACATCAATGATATCTCGATCTGCCTGAACAGAAATGATCAGATTAAATACTGTTATTAGTCCAAAGTTCAGCTCTGATTCATTGATCATCAGCTGATCGTGTTGGTGGTCCTGGACTCTGGACTCATGTGGTTTTGGTCTGTGTCGGTGCCGATCCACAAGAGTCCACGATGTACACCTCATCTTTAAATCCTTTAAACTGAAAGTTTAGCATGGCGTTAGCTTAGCACAAGGTTAACTCAAACTGAAGGCGATAAACTTTGCATCAGCTCCGGTAGAAGCTAACCGACAGCTGCCGTAAGGCTGTTAGTGAAGAAGCTGTCGGTCAGGACGCAGATCTCAGTGGAGATTAGCACCTTAACTCTAAACCGCCAGGTGACCAGCTGCTGTTAGCATCAGCGTTAGCCGACAGCTAGCAGGACAACTGTTGCCGGACCGGCTCAGCTGTTTCTGAAGCTTTATGCTGAGATGACATCATGTCCGTCAGTCAGCGTTCAGCTCTGCCGGCTCAGTGACGTATCACACGGTGTCCAGGTAAGGCGGCGTTACCTGGTGACGTTTTAATGGCGAGGAAATGATGTTTTAAATCCAGGTAATCTCCATTTATTCTCGCTCCTCATCTCAGCGGCAGCTAACAGGCGGCTAACAGCCAACTAACAGACAGCAGGGGGCGTCAGTGACTTCTTCTTCTACTGTTCTACTGCCGCTTCCTGTCTCACCCGGATGTCGCATCGCCCCCTACTGCCAAACACACCTGAACGGCAGCGTGTGACATCACAGGCAAACGACAGGTCACCAGGAGAGACGGGCTCGTGATGTCACACAGGTGAGTCATCGGACTGTGGACGAGCGCAAAAATAACAATGAATAAATATGATAATAATAATAATAGTTATTAGAGGGGCAGCGGTGGCGTAGTGGGTGGAGCTCCCCACAAGGTCCTTGTTTGTGACAGCAGTTATCTCTTTGAGCTGTGTTATCCAATAAAGAAAAACAACAACAACAACAATAATAATACATTCAATCATTGAAACAAAAAGCTGCTGATCTCTTTCCTCTCTTGACTTTATTGTGAAGCTAATAAAATGTCACGTTGTGTTATTTATTTGTCTGTGAAGAATAATAATAATGTTTGTGCAATGTTGAATATTAGAAGTTTCCCATCTAGTCATTCTAAATTATTGGTAGTTTTGATAATATTGTTCTGCCGAGTGTCGATCAGATCACATGTTTTGATGGGAGGTGGATCCATCACACCCAGATGTCAGAGGTACAGTCTCCCCCGGGGTATCTCAGCTCGTGGGCCAGAACTGGCCCGTCAGGTTCTTCACCAAAATCCACCAGGAAGTTGTTATTCAGGGATAAACCGCCGCTGACGGAGTTCACATCAATCTGCAACATCACCGATCCGTGTCTGTTCAGAGAGACCAGCCGCTGTCAAGGGATCTGATTGGACCGTGGCTGTAGCTACCATTATTACAGTACTACTACAGTATTATTACTGTATTATTACAGTACTATTACTGTTCTATTACAGTATTATTACTGTTCTATTACAGTATTATTACTGTTCTACTACAGTATTATTACTCTTCTATTACAGTATTATTACTGTTCTACTACAGTATTATCACTGTATTATTACTGTACTATTACAGTATTATTACAGTACTATTACTGTTCTATTACAGTACTATTACTGTTCTACTACAGTATTATTACTCTTCTATTACAGTATTATTACTGTTCTACTACAGTATTATTACTCTTCTATTACAGTATTATTACTGTTCTACTACAGTATTATTACAGAACTATTACTGTTCTATTACAGTATTATTACTGTTCTATTACAGTACTATTACTGTTCTACTACAGTATTATTACTATTCTATTACAGTATTATTACTGTTCTACTACAGTATTATCACTGTATTATTACTGTACTATTACAGTATTATTACAGTACTATTACTGTTCTACTACAGTATTATTACAGAACTATTACTGTTCTATTACAGTATTATTACTGTTCTATTACAGTACTATTACTGTTCTACTACAGTATTATTACTGTTCTATTACAGTATTATTACTGTTCTACTACAGTATTATCACTGTATTATTACTGTTCTATTACAGTACTATTACTGTTCTACTACAGTATTATTACTGTTCTATTACAGTATTATTACTGTTCTACTACAGTATTATCACTGTATTATTACTGTACTATTACAGTATTATTACTGTTCTATTACAGTACTATTACTGTTCTACTACAGTATTATTACAGAACTATTACTGTTCTATTACAGTACTATTACTGTTCTATTACAGTACTATTACTGTTCTACTACAGTATTATTACAGAACTATTACTGTTCTATTACAGTACTATTACTGTTCTATTACAGTATTATTACTGTTCTATTACAGTACTATTACTGTTCTACTACAGTATTATTACAGAACTATTACTGTTCTATTACAGTATTATTACTGTTCTACTACAGTATTATCACTGTATTATTACTGTACTATTACAGTATTATTACAGTACTATTACTGTTCTACTACAGTATTATTACAGAACTATTACTGTTCTATTACAGTATTATTACTGTTCTATTACAGTACTATTACTGTTCTACTACAGTATTATTACAGAACTATTACTGTTCTATTACAGTATTATTACTATTCTATTACAGGACTATTACTGTTCTACTACAGTATTATTACAGTATTATTACTGTTCTACTACAGTATTATTACTGTTCTATTACAGTACTATTACTGTTCTACTACAGTATTATTACAGTATTATTACTGTTCTATTACAGTATTATTACTGTTCTATTACAGTACTATTACTGTTCTATTACAGTATTATTACAGAACTATTACTGTTCTATTACAGTATTATTACTGTTCTACTACAGTATTATTACAGAACTATTACTGTTCTATTACAGTATTATCACTGTATTATTACTGTCGTCTCTGTTCTGTACGTACTGGACCATCTCGGGGTAAAACTGTTTGTCCCAGCTGCTGAACAGCGACGTGGTCAGATAAAGCCTTCGGCCGTCAAGACTCAACTGTAACATCTGAGGACCTCCATAGACACGCCTCCCCTGTGAGACACAGACAGGTGAGACACAGACAGGTGAGAGACAGACAGGTGGGAGACCAGCAGGTGTTACCTGAATGATGCGTGGACAGGGCTGTGGCTGGTTCTCAGGGTCTTCCAGGACTCTGACAGGTCCATCACTCACAAGACTTCCTCCCAGAAACACCTGCAGGAGACAGACAGGTGAGCCGTCTCCTTCTCAGTTTTATTTGTTATACCTCCATCAATTTACATCATCAGACCTGGCCGACCAATCGCGGCTTCCTCCTGTCTGTGATGTCATATTGCCTGATGTCCCCATGCAGCCAATTACTGAAGTAAAGGAAACGGTCGTCCAATGAGATCAGGATGTCCGTGATCAGCCCTGCAGACATACAGGTGACAGGTGAGACAAACAGGTGATACAGGTTATTGGTGAGACAGACAAGTCAGGACTCACCTGGCATCTCAGGCAACATCCATCCCTCCACCTTCTTGCTGGGGACACTGATCACCTTCTCTGCAGCCCATTCTCTTTCCTGATCAAAAAGCAAACCAGATCAGACCTGTCCCCCATCCTGGACCAGGTTTTGGACCTGCTGCATGAGTCTGGAAACCGATGGTACCAACCGGTGTCTTGTAGAACCTGAAGACATTGGAACTCAGAGCACACCCCACGTAGCCTTCAGTGGCGTTGGGGTCATGCAAGAATCGAACCTCCAGGGGGACGGCGCCATCTTTGCCCAGATCCAGTGTCTGCAGCTTCCTGTGGCTGGTCCAGTCCCAAAAATGGAGACGGCTGCCGTAGAAACCTGGGAAACAAACAAGCACCTTGGTTCCCTGTTTTTAGTGGCACATTGTGACACATATTGAACATTCAATGCTGGTGCACTGAAGAATTCTGGACTGGACTTGAGCCTGAACCCCGAGCCCCGAACCCTGAACCCTTTCTTATTCACAGGACACTTTCTGGTGTATAATCCTTGAACTTTTCAGGGATGAGTCTAGAACCAGACACAGGTCCTATAGAACCTAAACCAGCAGACTGTGAAGAAGACTATGCTGGATGACATTTCAGTGACATCAAACTGGTCGCCGACCCAACTCACCCTCCATGACATGGGCTGGGTTAAAACCATCAGCCAGAGCTCTAGGCGCCCCCCATTCAGTGCTGATCATCACATTGTGTCGTGGCTGGTACCAGAAGTCGTATCCAAAGGGCGCTGCTTCTCCGGGGTGCTCCCAGTTACCGACCACCTCAAACGTCTCACCATCAAGCAGAATGAAGCCACCTGATCGGACGACAGCAGGCAGAACACAAGCTTTCACTGAACAACACCAGCTGGTTTTCTGTTGGAGGATTTGAGGTCTGGGCTGCCGGTCTCACCCTTCCCATTGCCAGACGGGTCTCCCAAACAGCTGATCATGATCTGCCCGTTGGCCAGACAGTGTGAAGTGTGCGGGTTTGCCAGGTCACACTTCCAGAACAGATCCACTGGCTCCACCATCTGGAGACAACCAAGATCTACACAACTCAGACACAAAGTCATTGTGTCACCTTTCAAAACAAAAGAAACAAACTGCTTCACAGGGTTAAGAACTATTAACCCTGATCTACAGTGAGACCAGAACAAGATCCCAGATCCCTGACAAGAACCTTATGGATCCGCCACAACCTCAGGTACAATTAATCAAATTAGTAGAAGGTAATTTGTCCTTTATCGACATAGGGCTCTGGACCTCAGAGGACCTGGACCCCAATGAGCTGGTCTTCTGAGGACCTAGGTTACGGCCTCTCATGGGTTAGGGTGTCGAAACACGCTGACAGGGCTGTTTCTGTTTGCCTGAACTGCACACCGGCGCTTCGAACCTTGTGAATCTGCGGTGCTCTGGGATCGGTCCCCACATCGACCACATAGATCCTGGAGGAGACGAGCGATGGAAGAATGAGACGGTTCCTCTTCTTGGATGCGTCTCCGAAGCAGCTGCTGCAGGCGTTCCAGCCGGAGTGATGCAGCTCGTCACGCAGGTTCGGCATTGGCAACCGGTGGATCACCTGAGGGGGAATGGGTCAGATGTCACCACAAGTGTACTCTCCCACCCCCACCCCCAGGAAGATGGTGACTGGTTTCTCTACCTGGCAGTAGGTGGGGGAATTGGCATCCACGTCCACAGTGGCCAGGTAGTCCGGTTTCAGGGTGTCCATGTTGCGGTAGATGCAGGGCAAGTAGACAATCTGCTCCCGAGGACCTGGACCACAAAGACCTGAACCCTGAGCATTTGCACCCACACAGCTGGTTAGCTTGTGAAAGTGGGCGTGTCTGACACCTTGAAACATTGTCATGGCAGCACCAATTAATCAGTTTCCTGCCCAACATGGACTCTGGCAGAGCCCTGATCCTCACTCAAGAACAGGGGAAGCTAATGTGCTATGCTAGCTGCTACTTTTATATGGACCTTTAATATAAACATGGACTTTTGTCCCACACACAGGTAAAAGGGTCCTAAATGTTTCCAGTTGGGCTACAGGACGTAATAGAAACTGGTTCAGTCCAACTGATCAGCAGCAGAGAAACAACCTACATTACTCGTTTGTTGTCACAGTGATGACAATAAAACAAACACCTGAGGTAAAGAAATCTGACTGAAACAGCTTCTGCAGGACTGAAGGTGTTTCGATCTGAAGCGACCGGAGGGAAAGGTCACAAGGTCATCGACAGGAAGGAGATCAGAACAAAAACAAACTGCGTCTCACCTTTCATGGCATCCAGTGGGCTGCGGTACCCAGGTCCACATCCTGAGCAGTTCGCTGAGAAAACACAACAACAGGTCAGAGACATCAGGGCAGGGGGGGTCGGTACTGGGGGGGCGCAGAGGTCACGATATCCCACAATCCTCAGCCGATGGTTGCCAGAGAGTGTCCTCACCCTCACGCTCACCTTCACCTTCACCTCAGACTGACTCAGCCGGAGCTCCAGGTGTTTATTAGTGATCAATTATCAGGAGGCTGAACAACATGACAACAACACAACACAGTTGTGGCAACACAGAAACATGACAATACAACACAACAAAGTGGCGACAACACAGCAACATGACAATACAACACAACATGATAACACAACATAACAAACCTGTGACAACACAACGGCATGACAACAACACAGGTGGCATCAACATGAAAACACATCACACCTGATAACAACACAAAAAACCCACAACAGATATGACAACAAAACAATAACACAACAGAGCTGACCTGGAGACAGACAGATGGCGACGGTACATGCTCCAAAAACCTGTGATGTCACAGAGGCATCCATCTTTATTTACAATAAATCCTGTGACAAACCCTGTGACCCAGTGATCCTACCCCTCACTAAATACCCCAGCCCTGTTTTTTATATTAAACAACCAGAATTCAACTATAAATATAGAAAAAGAAATCTAAATCAGGTGAGAAAATATGATGAATAGAAATAATAACAGCAACATGTAAAAAAAAATTACAAATAAATAGTCAAACTATTGCAATAACTGCTGGTTTGAGATGGAGGAGCCAGAATAAACATCTTAAAGAAACTCGGTGATAGAGCACTTTATGACTGAACTATAAACGGGTAAACTGATTCCTTGTGTTACTTTGGTGTGCAGATGGTGCCACAGTTTACGCACCACTTCCTTCTGTTCTACATTCGACAACCTCAAACCAAACCATTTCCGAACAGCAGAAGATTTACCTCTCTTCTCTAACAAACGCTGCCTTTCTGCCATTTTAACTAATTTCACCCGACACACACCGCTCCTCAAACCTCTGTAACAGAACGGACACAAAGTCACTGGAAAGATGAGGAGCTTTATGTTAATCATCTTACTTCCATTATCAAGTTTTATGATCCTGGAAAGCCAAAATCTAAATCCAAATTCAATCAATCGTCCAGCCTCACATGGCTGCACCTTCAATTCTCTGTCCACCAACTCAGAACAACAGAATCAGTACAAAGGTCAGGGGGGTGGGGGGACAGACAGACAGATGAAAATAATGATTAAATGGGTAAAAGAGAAATTTTAATCTGACCCATGTCTCTGAGCTCCTGGGTTGACCTGGTCCTGCTCTCAGCCAGTCTGGATTTCCTCAGACTCTGTGAAAGAGTTTATGAGTTATCTCCGCAGCCAATCGGAGAAGAGACGCTCACTCTCCCCGTTAACCCCGTGAAGCCCAGAGAGCCGTTCACCGACACTTCCGTTCATCGGAGCTTCAGTCACCATCAACCGCTTTTTGTTTACAGTCAAACAACAAGCACAGATGCATCATGGGAAAAAGATGAGAGAAACAGAAGTGATACTTTACTGCTGTGAAGTTAACTGATATGTAGATCAGATACAAACCACTTCTGTCAAGGTCCAGGCCAAAGTCAGTCTGATCCCCAGAGACTGTGTCATGTTGTGTGTGTGTGTGTGTTAACAGCAGCAGAACAAGTGTCCAATAGCTTTTATTGATTCTATATTGACTTTAGCTAAGACTGAGACTACACCAGGTTTTTGGGTTTGGTGTTGTTAGGATCTGGACTGCTCCAATGGACTTTCAAAATAAAAAATATTCTTTCGACAGGAAAAGATGCGGAGTCAACAGAAGCAGACCAGATCTAGCCGCCCCCCCCCAAAAAAAACAAACCAAAAAAAAAAAAACCAGACAAATGTTATAACATCAACCAAATCCAGCTGCTGATGGTTTATTTATTTCAGAGGATCAGACATGTCTTCATCATCATCATCATCAGTTCTGGTCAAATGACTCTTTCAGGTGAACTAAAATTGTTTAAGCACCATTTAACTCCAGACCGTCCAATCAGCTTCCAGGAAACAGGATCTGTTTCAGGATCCATGCAGTTCTCAGTCCATACACCAGTGCATGCTGGGAAACCATCCATCCTGGATGGAGACACTCTGGAGACAGATCTTAAACTATTTAAAGTGATGACATTCTTCTCCTGTACGTCCAGGTGTGTTTCTGATCACTCTGGTCCTGTAGATCCGGTCTGGACTGTTAGCAGAAGTATTTTTATGGGCGGGTCTGTGTCTGACAAGTCCCCCCCCCCCCCATCACAGACACCATGTCCAGCCCAGATCTGACCTATCCAGCAGTGAATCCATGATCCTAAGAGACATCTGTGGACGACTCAGGTGTTTCTGGTCCTTTCAGACCTTTGCCCTTGTTTTTTTCAACTCCTCAGCTTTTTCCATCCTGCTGTCCTTCTCTTTGCCGTCCTCTTTGTCCTCCCCTTCACCTTCTGTCCTGCTCTTTATCTTCCACTCATCCCCGACGTCCTCTCCTGTCACTATCCTGGTCTCTCGTCTCTCCTTGATCACCTCCTTACTGTCCTCTGTCACTTTTCCTTCGTCCTCGCTGTCCACCTCTGGTGTTTCATCTTCATCTTTTTTGTCACTCCTCATGTCCTCTATCTTACTTTTTTCTTCCAGCTCCTTCCGATCTTCTTTTGCCAGAATCTCTTTCTCTTCTTTGTCCTCATCTGATGTTTCCTTTCTTCCTTTGTGTTCCTCCTTGGTGTCCTCTTCATCTTCCAGCTCCAGCAGATCAGGAGAACTGACTCCCAGAATTTTAGCACCAAACAATTTTTCAGTCAAAGTTTTGAGGAGGTCCAACTGGATCTCTTCCGGTTTCTGACGTGTCCTTCCTTCTTCCTCCTCCAGCCCCTCATTCAAAAGAAGACCTGTCAGCCTAAACGACTTTTTCCAAAGTTGAGGACATTTGTTCAGGAGTGTCAGGGCCTCGACCACCCAGTCGACAAGCAGCTCAGCCACATTTGCTTGGAGCCGATGAGGCGACGTCTCCTCCAGTTCTGTTGGGTTCTCAGCTGTAAATTTGGCCCAACGTGACATAATGAAGCGCTGCAGGACCGGCTTCACACAAATGTCCAGAGGCTGAAGACAGAAGGAGCAGCCCCCAGGAATCACTGCTGGGAGTGTGCCTGACCCACTGATGGAAGTCAGGAACTGGTCTCCCATGTGTTCCCGGTGTCGGTCTGTGACCAGGATTGACTTACTTAACTGGGATAGGCCGGATATGTGCTGCAGCCAGACTTTGTTTGTCCAGAGATCCAAGGCTTCTTCCACTAAGAGACTCTCTTGTCTGGCCTCCAGGAGGATACACTCTGGCAGGACTTTCTCAGTCAGTTGCCTGTTGGCCAGGACCAGAGACGGCAGCATGGTCCCGTTTGCCAGAACAGTCAGGTACATGGTGACCAGTGGCAACGACCCAGTGAGCTCTAGGGCCTCAGAGCGGCGGGACTTGTCCTGGACTAACCGCAGGTCCACAAAGAGACACAGCTCATCCATGGCAGCTACAGAGCTCTCTGACAGCTGGTGAACCTGGATGATCTTCTGGGTGAACTCTCTGAAGGACTTGATTTTTGCCTCCAGGGAAGCTGGCAGCTTGTGAGTCAGCGTGGGTGCCATGCCGATGCTCCGTACACCCAGCCGCTGATGCAGCATGAAGCTCACCGCCCAGTCGTAGGAGATTCGGAAGGAGTTGCTGAAACCACCCTTCTTCTTCAGCATGGAGGCTTTGTGGAAGAGGTTACTCTCTGTGATGGGAAGCTGCTGCTCGCGCATGGACAGCACCCAGGCCACCATCCGATCTTCACCGTGTTCCTGTTCAGTACGCTTCAGACACCTTCTGGCCTCTCTCAGCCATTTACGGATGAGATGGGTCTCAGTTGAAAAGACCCTGGAGGCTTGGCGGAGTCCATCACACAGAGCGAACAGGGCAATCCTTAACTGACGAGCAGACAGGAAGTCATCACGCTCTTTGGTGGCAGACAGGACAGTCGCCGGTTGGGTGTGGCTTTTTGGGGTTGATAGTGGATGAGGATCCAAATATTTCACTTCCTTGATTATTTCCTCCTTTGTATCTTCAGATTCCTCATCAGGGTCATCCAGCTCATCCACTTGCTCATCATCAGAGAAGTCCATGTCCTCCACAGGGGCCAAGGCCTCGTCCATGTTGTCCTCCACCTCGTCCACTTCAACAGATCCACTGTGGAACAAAGAGTCATTGGTCAACGTTCGTCCCAAGACGACAACAAACAACAAACAGTAAACTGTGTTCAATAAAAAATTACCTGATTCTGTCCTTGAGAAACCCAACTTTTGTTGATGCTGTTGATAATACCCAACATGAATGATTAATGATACTTTATTTCACAAGAGTTGAGAACGTTGTGGATTGTAAAAACTTCTGACCTTTGTTTAAAGGTGACAAGCCATGAAACTCCCAGAAGCAACTGGGCTGTTTGCACAAATTGGCCTTACAGGTGATACAGCCGTACACGCTCTCATGGCGGATGCTCTTCAGGTTGCAGTTCTTGCATCTCTTGGAGATGGTGCTGATCTTTGACATTCTGTGTCTTTGCTTCATTGGTTCATCGGTGACCTCTGCCCTCATCCCACGCGAGCTGGCAATCTCCATGGTCTCAAAGTACTTCTGAGCGCACTTGGCAAGTTGGTTGCCCAGACGCTTGCGGAAGTTGACCTGACTGAAAAGGCCATCTTGCACCCAAACAGGCGGGTTATCTTTGCGACTCTCACGCAGCACGATAAAAGCATTAACTATGCTCAGGTTGACCAGGAACCAAAAGAGGCTGCGCCAGTGTCGGTCCTGGGGGATTCCGCCCAGTGGGTTACAGGCCAGCAGCTGCTTGCAGATGTCAACTCCTCGCATGTTCTCTTGTAGGAGACGGAAAGCCATGGGGCGCTCAATGGGGTCCAAGCCCCCCACTTTGGTCTGAGACCTCCTCCAGACTGTGTCTGGTTCACCCAGAGTTGCATTAGTGGACAGGCAGCCCATTTCCTTGGTGTCCCTCCAGCGGGTTGCCAGCAAGGGGCCAAACTGCCTCTGGAGGAAGTCCCCAGGTTTCTCCAGCTGACCTTCCTCCCACAGTTCTCGGGGTAAGATTGGGCTTGGTGGAGGAAAGGAACTGGACGCATAGATACCCTGGTCCAGGAGCTTCTGCACGAGAGGGACTGAGGTAAGTGAGCTGGCTATGTAGAGCTGGTGATGTTTGTCTTCCAGACCCTTCATCAGCTCCTGAACCACGGTGAAGCCCAGCTCCTGCTCCACCTGTCCCCCCACCTGGATGAAGAAGCGATGGCAGTAGCCTGACTTTGAGTCACAGAGTAGCCACACCTGAGGCTGACTCCTGGGGTTCCCTTTAGTTTGGGAGCTCTCCTCCTCCAGGCTGGGCAGTAGTGCTCTGTCAATGGTCAGACAGCAGTTTGGCCGGTAAGCGTTCCACATGGCTCCTCCCACAATGTCCAGCATAGGTCTGAAGATGTGCAATGGATCGCTGGGGTTGTCAGTTCCACGATATTCGTCTGTGGTGAAGCTGCCCATGCGAATGTTGGCAGCAATCTGTTTGAAGCGCTTGAAGCTCATGGCTCGGTAGAAGGTGTAGCTGTTATCATAGTGACTCCAGGACCAGTAGTGTGATGGGTCGGGCAGGTTCTGGATCCCCATCAGAATCACCAGGCCAATGAAACCTTTGACCTCATGTGTGGTGACGGGGATCCAGTCTTGAGGGCAGGATCCCAGGAACTGGCAGGTCTTGGCGTGGGCATTTGTCTCATTGGTGATCAGCTCCACCAGTGCTGTGGGGAAGAGCAGGTTGAAGAAGTCGATGGCATCGCTGTTCTTGGACAGGAAGTGCAGAGGCCCGCTGCTCTGAGTGAACGGGACAACCGTGGATTTGGTGCTGTCACTCTCTGCCACCTGTTTCCAGCAGTTCGCCGACCTCCAGGATGGATCAGGTAAGTTCTCGACGTCACCTGGATCCCCCTCCTTTGAGGAACAATGCTCGTCCTTCTGGCAGAACTGGATGTCGGGTTCAACGTAGGCTGAAAGGAAGCAGAAAAATATATCGTGTTAACATCTGGAAAAAATCCTTATTTTCATCATTTCGGCATACATCATCATTCTTTCTTAAACTTTTATCAAATCTGCTGTTCATTTGGATTTTCATCTCTTTATTTCTCTCCTCATCTGATTCTGTCTGATCTGTTCAGACTTTCATCGACAAAATCAGGAAACATTCAGTGTGCGTTTTTAGTTGGTTCTTGTGTTCTGAGTTTCTCTCCCTGATTCAGAGAACAGAGAAAAGCTGAACACAGAAAGTTCCTCTCATGTGTTTGTGTTGTTCTACAGCTGATCTGAAGTTTCTATCTTTATCTGATCAGGAGTTCTGCTCGTCACTGTCTACTCTGCTGTGGTTTGGCCTTTTCTTGAGTATGGCAGCTTTTTCTGGTTCGCTGTGACAAACCCAGGCTGCGGCCCTCAGCATCATCACCAGAGGTCTGTTAAGAGCAGCAGGCAGCAGTTCAGTCGGTCAAAGAGATGAACAACATGTGCTCGATGAGCAGAAACCCCCGACGGCCTGAACCCTCAGCAGTCAGACTGAGACCGCAGTAAATTACGGCGCTGCAGCTGCTGTCCCTGTTTTTATGTGTTGTACATTATGTTTTGGTTTTGCTGTAGTTACTTTTAAAACACTTGTGGTCTAAGTGTGTTTGTAAATTCTGTTTGCCATTCAGTTGTTAAACTGTGAGCAACAATTCTATCAGCTCAAAGTCAAAGAGCCAGTTCTGTTTAAACATTAACCAGCTAATCTAATTCACAGGTGACAGTTTTAGGTCATGTTGTCAGTTTGAATTTGTGAACAACAAGAGCCTGGTCTCCACGAGTCCTGGACTTAGACTACCATGTGTTATAAGGTCTGGAGGAGACCAGAACCAGATCAGAAGGTCATCATGATGACCAGAGGATGTGGACTTCCTTTGAGTCTTAAGAGACCAGAAAATAACAGCTGGTGCATGAATTTTGTCCCAGATACAAAAGTTCCTGCTGTCTGGAAATCAGGTCAGTTTTATTTATGCTGGCTGAGTCTGAGGAACGCCCCTAAACCTGGAGGAGTGTGTGTGTGTGTCACTCCCCCCCCTCTCTCTTCCTCTGCCCCCCCCTCCTCCCTCTGTCCACCCCCTCTCTCTCTCTCTTCCTCTGCCCCCCCCCGTCTGCCCTCTCTCTCCTCCCTATGTCCACCCCCCTCTCTCTCTTCCTCTGCCCCCCCCCCCCGTCTGCCCCCTCTCTCTCCTCCCTATGTCCACCCCCCCTCTCTCTCTTCCTCTGCCCCCCCCCCCCGTCTGCCCTCTCTCTCTTCCTCTGTCCACCCCCCTCTCTCTCTTCCTCTGCCCCCCCCGTCCACCCCCTCTCTCTCTTCCTCTGCCCCCCCCCGTCCACCCCCTCTCTCTCTCTTCCTCTGCCCCCCCCCCGTCTGCCCTCTCTCTCTTCCTCTGCCCCCCCCGTCCACCCCCTCTCTCTCCTCCCCATGTCCACCCCCCCTCTCTCTCTTCCTCTGCCCCCCCGCCCCCCAGCGTCTCTTACGGCGGGGACAGCAGATGGCGGTGTGTCCTGGGTTGTCCATCAGATGAGCGGCCATCAGATCGCCGTTGTGAGGTCTGAGGTCACACTGGGAACATTGGAGCAGGAAGACGCTGCCGGAGCAGAACAGATGACATCATCACTGAGGTCACACTCAGGTCAGTGAAGGCACCGTGGTCAGTTTGAGTCAGTCTTTATCACTAAGCTCCACCTGCAGGTCACTGTTGGTCACTGCAGTTTGTCACTCATCCTGTTGCCATGGTAACCTCACAGCCCTTGTCCATGGGTCAACAAACTGATAGATGTTCTGTGATGAACAATCAAATAAGTAATCGATATTGTTTTGTTTTGAGGTGATGTTGTGTTGTTCTAATTCAGCAGCTTCAGTGAAACGATGATCTATTCACATTAAATTATTTAGGGCACACGGTCCTGATGATATCCAGAGATTCTTAAAATTTCCTCAACAACAGTTAAATCTTTGCTCTGACCGGTCAGCTGGCTCCACCCTCCACTGGTCTCAGGTGTCTGAACGGTCAGTGATTGTTGGCATTTAAAAGTGATCAGATCAATAAGTGAGTCTCACCACGGAGGAGGGAGCCTGTGCAGAGGGACAGCTCTCTCTTTGGACAGCGGCACATGGTGACTGGAAGGAACAACCAATCAACCGATCAATAACACAGAAACAGAACACTGTAGTATCACTAAAACATCACTGCAGTGCTCACTGGATCATGTGGGCAGCGTAGGCTCTGGAGCAGCAGCTGCTGTACCGACACAGCAGACAGTGGACGTGAGTCGGATAGTGAGCTGAGAAGTCGGAGGCGTCGGTTCCACACTCCAGACACATGACGTGTTCGCCATCATTTGAGGACGACCTGCAAGAGACAAGCAGGGACGGGTCTGACCTCTGACCTCTGACCCTGCTGAGGTCAGAGGTCAGAGGTCAGGGAATGTCTCACCTGTTGACAGGGATATGACGGCTCACCGGTCTCTTTGCAGTGGGCCGGATGGACTTGGTGAGAGCAGGGTTTCTCTGGATTGGTGTCTTCTGCACTTCTGTCTTGATGATGATTGGCTGGATGAGGGGGGAGGGGCTCTGGAGGAGCCGCCCCCCTGCCGATGTCACTGGAGACCTGAGTTTCCCATAGGTCCTGATGGTCACCTGAAGACACGGGGATCAGATATTTGACAACACGGTAACCCGCCGGGGATCAGAACCGTCCCAGTAAGGGGCTGACCTTTGACCCCGGAGGCAGTCCCTCCAGCTGAGCAGGGCGG
Source organism: Remorina albescens (assembly GCA_034769265.1). Classification (NCBI taxonomy): domain Eukaryota; kingdom Metazoa; phylum Chordata; class Actinopteri; order Carangiformes; family Echeneidae; genus Remorina; species Remorina albescens. The sequence continues at coordinate 213,786 of CM068486.1, forward strand.
CGGAAGCTGCGATGATTTTCCAGTTTGTGCTGCATCTTGTCCTTGAGGAAGACGAACTGCAGGCGGCACCTGTTACAGTGGAAGGCCTGGTTGATCTGAGAGGAGACAAGACATCAGCTCATCCCCGAGTCCTGGTCCTGGAGATATCAACCAGACATCCACAAGTCTGGGTTCTACTACAGTCACCTGTGTAGGTGTGGGTGTGGTTACCTGGTGTCTCAGCAGGTGCTGCTGGTAGCTGATGTGGTTCCTGGTCACCTTCAGACAGAACACACACAGCAGAAAGCAAGAGTCTCTGTGGAAGCTGGCGAAGTGCTGAAGGACGTCTGAGTAGAAGGACGAGCGGTACGAACACACCTGCAGGTTACACCGGAGTTAACTCTGAGGTCTCAGGACGAATGGAGGGAGGTCAGAGGTCAGGCTCACCTGACAGACGTAGGGCATCTCTCCTGGTTTGTGGTTGGACTTCATGTGGTTCAGGAAGGCTGGCTCATTCTCAAACGCCCACTCACAGATCCGACACATACCTGAGACACAGACACAGGTGAGTCCCAACCGGCAGGTTCAGGTCTCCGTTTTGGGTCTCAGAAATGAGTTCTTACTGGAGGACTGGGCCGGACCGTGGACCTGGTCCTGGTGGGTCTGCAGCTGAGCCGGAGACGAGAACTGACGATAACAAAACCTGCAGCACTTCCTCTCGTCTCCTCCTCCTCCTCCAATCAGCTCCGAGTGCTGCAGCATGTGCTGCATCAACCTGCACACACACGGACACGCACAGAAACAGACAGACACGCACACGCAGGTTAACAGACGGTACCTGTCGCCTCAGGTGTGTTCAGGTGCTCGGGTCTTCCCACCTCAGGTTGTTCTCGGCCAGGTGTGTGCAAATCTGACAGGTGAAGGTGGAGGTCTTGATTCCGAGGGGGTGTGGCTTCCTCAGACTCAGGTCACCCACAAACGTCCCGTAGTAAAACTCCTCCACGCTCATCACCACCCTGGGTGGGTCGGCGGGCGGCACTGAGGTCATGGCGACAGAGGGGGTGGGGCCAGGAGCTGCAGGACCAGGTGACAGAGGGTTGGTGTTAATTCACTCTTCACAGGCGAGTAAACATGATGGCGCCAGAGAAATTTCCTGTAGCTCCTTCACAATAAAGGTCAACCAGATCTGAAGCAAAAATCTGACCCCTGAGTCTGAGCCTGGCTTACTGATCATCGTGGTCACTCTGGTTACGCCATTGGCTGAGTCGGAGGGAAGGGCGGGAGAACCTGCCACCTTCAGGGAGTTGGCCCCGCCCACCTGGGTCATCTGCAAGTTAACTGGAAAAGAATCTGATCAATGAGCAAATCAAAAGTCAGTCAATCAACATGATCAGTTGTGATCAGACCTTCTCCCCGGAGCGACACACTGACCGGGTCTTGGCGTGCTGGTACGGATGGTCAGTGTGGCGGGAAGCTGCATGGCGGTAAACGTAGAGCTGGGCTGGGTGGAGCTTCTTGAAGTGTCGGGGCCCGGTCTGGACTGGACCATCTGGCTCTGGGGGAGGACAGGGGACACACCCACATTGGGCCGTACCAACTGTCCCAACGACGAGGCTGTGCGGACAAAACTCATCAATCGGCTGGGATCAATTACCTGGTTGGGTAATTGTTTATTGTCCAACAGAGGGGGCATATCTTACACTGAATCAGCGTGAACGGCTGGACCGTCTGACCCGGCTGCAGGTTCAGGAGCAGGGGGGCGCCACGGTTCACCACCGTCTGCACCGGAAAACCCTGCACAGGAAACGGATGACACCGTTACAACACCCCGATGACATCACGAGAACAGGCACTCCTCACCGACCAGCAGGGGCGTGTTTGATTTGCATACCTGCGTGGTGAGAAGGATGGGTTGGCTGTTGACGGTCCCGGGGGCCGGGAGGAGAAATGTCCCACCTGGCGTCTGTGTCAGAATGAGGGGCGGGGCTTGAGTCATCAGGGGCGTGGTTGAGACCCCAGGTGTCCTGGGGGTGGGGAGACGTGGAGCAGAGAGGGGCAGGGAAGTGATGGAAGGAGGGGGAGGAGCCATCACTGAGGAGGAGATGACGTTGAGAGGAGACGCTGAAAGCAAAGAAGACACAACAGGTCAGTCAGGAAGGGGCAGACACACGCACAGACACAACACAGATACACACAGAGACACACAGTTGTTTTCTGTTGGGATGTGTGTGAAGTACCTGTAGGAGCAGGTGTGATAGATGCAGGAGGAGGGGGGGGGGTCTCTGAGGCTGGAAGAGGAGACGGTGAATCTTCCACTAGAGAGAGACAGACATTGGAAGATGATATGTGTAAGTGTTAGTGTGCGTCTCTTTGTGTGTCTGTCTGTGTGTCTCACCTGGCTCACTGTAATAGTCCAAGTCCACGTCATCTTCCTCCACGCTGTCCTCCACCTGTTGCCATGGCTCCAGCTCCTCCTCCTCACACTCCATAAAAAGCTCCGTATCCATGTTGCTATGGAAACAAGTCCGGGGTCACAACCCCTAAAGGATTCAAACTTTTTCTACATCACAACATATGACATGATCTACCGCCGTCATCTGTAGCTACCTGTCTGTGGACATGTGACGCGTTTTCCTCCGTTGTTTCCCCTTTTAGACCGGCTCTTCAGGTAATCCGGACTCAGGCGGACTTGGGTGCAGTCTCGGTCTGCGGCCGCGGGGGGCGTCGCTCCTCGGACCTTCTGTATCTTTAATCCGGGTGAGGCGTGTGTCTCCCTGCCCGAGGATCCGCCCAGTCCAGCTGGACCCGGATCAGCCGGACCCGGGTCACTGTGTACCCGGACCCTGACTGAGTCCGGCTCAGCCCGCAGCTCGCTGCCTTCGTTGTCCTGCCGCCTGCACCGCCCCTCTCTGCCCGGAGCCGAGCACCGAGCGCTCCCTCCCGTTTCCACCGGGACCCGTTTGTAGTCCGGGCCGAGCTGGACCGGGTCTGTGTACCTGCTGCTGCTCCGCAGGGCGGACGGTCCGGACTCCCCTCCGGCGCGCTCCGGTTCGACAAGAGGCGGGACTTCCGCCTGTGGTCCGTGTCGAAGCCGCGGATTGGTCCACACCAGATGGACGTCACTTCCTGTGGGCGCTCATTGGCCGGTGTAAAAGTGTCTGTCGGACCGATGTGCTGTTTTTGACGGGTTTCAGCTGGAGGCGGTAAAACGTCCCACCGGGACCAGACTACCGGGGCAACACCGGAAGGAGAGGGCGCCAAAACGACCCCGTTTAACATTGACACGGACAACGAGGGCGGGACGCCATTTTGTTTTTGTCGTTCTGCGGCGGGGCGGGGACACAAATGTGACGTCACAGGTTGCGCCTACTGACGTTTGTGTCATGTATTGTTTATATAAGGCAGAGGTACTGTTATGGTTCGCGACAGTTTTACGGCAGTGATGCTTTACGGTAATAAGCATGACGTTTGCGGCATATGTAGAAAACCCGCTCCAGTATGTTTACTGAGAAGCCTACACTCGATCCTTCTACAGTTTCTACTACGTGAACCTGAAAACAGAAAGAGCCAATGAGTGATAGGCTCTAAATGATCATTCATTCATCTTATCTGTTTCCGGGTCACGGGGGGTTCTGGAGGGCGGGGTCACCCTGGACAGGTCTCCAGTCCATCACAGAGACAGACAGACCTACAGACAGTTTAGAGTCACCAATGAACCCAAACATGATGTCTTTGGAGACTCCACACAGAAAGGCTCCAGGCCGGGAACCGAACCCAGGACCTCCTTGTTGTGGGGAAACAGAGCTAACCACTGTGACACCGTGCAGCCCTCTAAATGATCATATTTTATCGTTATCATGTTTATACTTTCCCTGAAACCTGAATGTATGTAGAACCCGGACTGTTCCAGACTGGCTGGGGACTGATGGGGGCTCTTATGTGTTCTCACTGCACAACAACAACCTGATCCTTCCTGTCCTGATCCAGACCAGCTCTGATCTAGATAATCTGCTTTAATCTCCTAATCTGCACCCCTGCCCCTGTCCCAGCTCAGATCCAGTTCCTCTCAGTCCTCAGTCTGTTGGACCTGCAGGGATGAGAGCAGCCGGCCCAGGATTCCTGTTGCTGCCGTGGCCTGGGAGTGGTGGGCCAGACCCCGAAGAGGAGCCGGTGTCAGCCGAGGAAGGACGGGGGGGGCTGCTGCTGAGATGTGGAGCTCTGCTGGGACTCACCCTGATCTGTAAGATCCTCCTTCAATCACCACAACTTTATTTATACATCACTTTGGGAACAAAACCACCACCTGATCCAAGGATTCTGGATTTACACAGAATAAAAACCTAGGTGGACTGGAGTGATCCACATAGGTCCCTAACTCAACACAGACTCTGGACTGTCTCTGAACCTGGGTCTGGACCTGGACGGTCTATAAAACTGAACTTGGACCCTGTGGGTCTGGAATGCTGTAATGAATGAACGATGTGAATCAGCTGATCAGGTCGAGCTCAATGTGACGTCAATGAGAAGAACTCATGGCGTCAGTGTTTCCTGTTTCCATGGTAACAGCTGTGTGTGTGTGTGTCTCCAGGTGTGGGTGTGCTGAGGAAGTGGATCGCAGGTGGAGTGTGTAGCTGTCCGGTTCGTCTGGACGGGAAGACAGTCCTGATCACCGGAGCCAACAGCGGCATCGGCAAAGAGACGAGCAGGGAGCTGGCACGACGAGGTCAGAGGGCTCAAGGTCTGGTTCAGGTCTAGACCTGAGCCATAATGTCTTTAGTCCACACAGGATCACCTGAACGGATTGAACTAATGGACGCAGTCCCTCAGAGGTCAGAGGTCACGCTGCCTCTGAGCCATTTACTGGATTACAACAGAATCAAATGCACCCTGAAACAAACCGTTACTTTTGTTGTTCTGATGGTGACCAGGTGTGTTCCTTTTGTTGGGCAGGGGCCCGGGTGGTGATGGCGTGCAGGGACCTGACCCGGGCGGAGCGAGCAGCGGAGGAGATCCGGCAGACGACAGGAAACGGTAACGTGGTGATCAGACACCTGGACCTCGCCTCCGTCTACTCCGTCAGACAGTTCGCCAAAGAGTTCCTGGACACAGAGGACAGACTGGATGTCCTCATCAACAACGCAGGTGAGTCCACCTGTCTGTCAGTCTGTCTGTCTATCTGTCTGTCTGTCCACCCACCTGTCCACCTGTCTGTCTATAGGAGTGATGATGTGTCCAAAATGGCTGACAGAAGATGGTTTTGAGACCCAGCTGGCTGTCAATCATCTTGGTCACTTCCTGCTGACCAATCTGCTGCTACCAAAGCTAAAGAGCTCCGCCCCCAGCCGAGTGGTCAACGTGTCGTCCATCGCCCACAAGGGGGGTACGAGCCCTGACCTCTGACCTCTGTCTGTTTATGATGTCACTGGGTTTTTTTGACGTGTATTTTTTCTTTAGGTCACATCGACTTCGATGACCTTTTCTTCGGCAGACGGTCGTACAGTCCCCTGGAAAGTTACCGCCAGAGCAAACTGGCCAACATCCTGTTCTCCAGAGAGCTCGCCCGCCGACTCAAAGGTCCCCGCAAACACTGTTCACAGACACACTCACAGGTCGCCACAAACGCTGAACTCAGGTCGTGTCTCACCTGTCCCACAGGTGGGGGGGTGTCGTCGTTCTGTCTCCATCCGGGTGTGATCCGGACCGAGCTGGGTCGTCACGTCCAGGGCTGGTTCCCCCTGCTGGGGGTGCTGTTGAGCGTCCCCTCCCTGCTGCTCATGAAGACGCCTCGTCAGGGCTGCCAGACGAGCGTTTACTGTGCTGTGACTCCTGGTCTGGAGGCCCAATCCGGACGGTACTTCAGGTAGGCTGGTGGGGGGGGTCACGTCCTTTTAAGTAACAAAAATAAGTCAGTTTTCGTGTGTTTGCAGTGACTGTGCGGAGAAGGAAGTGGCTCCAGAGGGACAGGATGACAAGGTGGCGAGGAGGCTATGGGAGGAGAGCGCCCGGCTGGTTGGGTTAAAGGACACATGCTGACCTCTGACCTCGGGTCCTGATGCCTGTGTGTTAATGTTAAAAAAATCAGTAAAGTTATAATTAGTGAATCTTTTGTGTTTTTCTGTTAATTTATTGAACAGAAACACATTCAATCAAAACTTTATTTAAACAGATGTGAAGGTGATGTGATCAATTCAAGTGGAAATAAATGTGATTTCACTGAAATAGGGCCAAAGGTTAATTTGATAAACAAAAATATTTCTTTGTAGAAGAAACATTAGAGCTGAGAACATGGTACCTGGTCAGTGTTTTACTGTGACCTTTGAACCTTGACCTGTGTGCAGGGGGGAATGAGTCTTCATTAATTTTGAAGATACGAGTTCCTCAAAATAAAGTGTAAACCAGACGTTTGATTGTTTCACTCGTGTTTCTTTTATTTACTTTCTGATTCTGGTTAAAGTTCAGCAAAACTAGGAATGACAGGTCAGGGGTCAGAGGTCATGCTGCTCCTGTGGACAGATGTCATTAATAACACAATTCAAGCTGTTGTGATCTCTCACACCAGCACAGTGTGTGTGTGATTTCGTCGTTACACACACACATGCAGCAAACAGGTGTGTGTGTCAGCTGTTGTACTTGTTTACTGAGTCACACAACAGTCCTCACACCAGCTTCAACACAATAAACCAGGAAACTTGAATCGTATTTAGCTGAGACATAAGACTAAAACCTGATCAGGTTGAACTGAGTCCGATCAAAATCCATTACAGTAAAATGTTCACCACTGGAACGGCTCCTGGATTTATTAATGTGGTAGTCTGTCATCTGTCACTGTGTGGATGAACTGCAGGGTTCAGGATTCAGGTTCAGGCCCCTGGACCTTGGACCACGTCTTCACATCAATAACACAGGAAGTCATGACATCACAGGTTCTGACTCGACTGTCGCCGAAGATGAAAATGTTGTGAAGATAATCTGCAGGTCTTTTGTGTTGTTGTGTATTACCGTGTAGTCCTCTGTTGTTGTGTATGTCTCTATTGTCGCGTGCTGCCGTGTAGTTGTGCAGTCTGACCCACTTTGATTTCAGATCAGATTTAAAACATCTGGAACTGGATTACACTGATCCAGATCTAAGCAGCACCCCCCCTTCCCCCGGTGAGGGCGAACACAGAGCTGAATCCTCTGACCACAGTCAGTTTAATCCAGGTCCAGGTCCAGGTCCAGGTCCAGGTCAGGGTCATCATCCTCACGGTGCTGAACCACCAGGCCTGTCTACATACTGCTGTTCAGCCGGGGGGGCGCTGTGGAGCTGCCGAGGAGCCGCTGAGCCAGCAGGGTGTCCGGGGGAGGAGGGGGAGGAGTAACCGGACACCGACTCCCCCGCTCGGCTCCCGGCCGGTCAGAGCGCAGCGGAGCTCGGCCACAGCAGCACGGAGCAGCGGAGCGCCGAGCGGACGGTGACCGAGGACCAGCAGCTGAAGAGCGGCCGAGGCTGCCGCTCCGGTCCGGGCCCAACGCTCCTTCTGCGGGGCGCGCTCCCGACAAATAACGGAGTTACCGGAGTGTGAAGTCCCGAACTCGGTCCGAGTCCGATCCTGGGGTCCTGACGTCCTAGGTCCGATCCTGGGGTCCGATCCTGGGGTCCGGTCCTGGGGTCCGATCCTGAGTCCGGTCCTTTGTCCGATCCTGAGGTCCTGAGTCCGGTCCTAAGTCCAGTCCCGAGTCCGATCCTGGGGTCCTGACGTCCTAGGTCTGGTCCTGGGTCCGATCCTGAGTCCGATCCTGAGTCCGGTCCTGAGTCCGGTCCTTTGTCCGGTCCTGAGTCCGGTCCTTTGTCCAGTCCTGAGTCCGATCCTGGGGTCCTGACGTCCTAGGTCTGGTCCTGGGTCCGATCCTGAGTCCGGTCCCGAGTCCGATCCTGAGTCCGGTCCTAAGTCCAGTCCCGAGTCCGATCCTGGGGTCCTGACGTCCTAGGTCTGGTCCTGGGTCCGATCCTGAGTCCGATCCTGAGTCCGATCCTGAGTCCGGTCCTTTGTCCAGTCCGGAGTCCGATCCTGAATCCGGTCCTGAGTCCGGTCCTGAGGTCCTGAGTCCGATCCTGAGTCCGGTCCTGAGTCCGGTCCCGAGTCCGATCCTGAGGTCCTGAGTCCGATCCTGAGTCCGGTCCCGAGTCCGATCCTGAGTCCGGTCCTGAGTCCGGTCCCGAGTCCGATCCTGAGGTCCTGAGTCCGATCCTGAGTCCGGTCCTGAGTCCGGTCCTGAGTCCGATCCTGAGTCCGATCCTGAGGTCCTGAGTCCGATCCTGAGTCCGGTCCTGAATCCGGTCCCGAGTCCGATCCTGAGGTCCTGAGTCCGGTCCTGGACCCGGTCCTGGGTCCGGCCGACATGAGGAAGGTGAGTCACCTGGCGGAGGAACAAAAGTCTCAATGGGCAGCTCGAGCTTTTATTTTGAAGGCGAAGAATAAAAGCCAGATTGAAAAGTGAGAAACATGAAAATAAAGGTCAAAGGGCGGGAAACCGACGAAGGCAACACTTCCGGTTTGGGGGTGAAGCTTTACTGACGTAACAAAAAAACAACAGAGTTCAGAAAACAGATTAGAACAACCGGAAGCTCATTATCATAACAATTATGACGTCAACTGAGCGCGTGTTTGGTCCAATAAGTTTCACTTCAGGCTCAGATCGTATAGTTGTATGTCAACCTTCCATGATGTTGTGTAGTAGAGTTGTGTGTTGTGTTGTTGGAGAATGAGGCTGCAGGAATGTGAAGGATCTCCATGACAAGACTCAACACAACAGACAGAATAACTTTTCTGACTTTATCATCAACCTGTTGATTATTGATCTGGAGGGAACTGATCACATTTTGTCTGTTTGTTTATAAGTGTGATTCCTGAGTGTTTCCTGTTTGCCCTTTTAGGACTCGGCGCCCCAGGCCTTGGCGCCGGAGAAGGTCGGCTGGATCAGGAAGTTCTGCGGTCGCGGGATCTTCAGGGAGATTTGGAGGAACCGCTTCGTGGTTCTGAGAGGGGACCAGCTCTTCATCTGTGAGAAGGAGGTCAGTGAGGGGGCGGGGCCAACAGGTGACCCACACCCCAGGTGGCTGATTGATTGATCACATATCACCGTGGTAACAAGTACTCAGCCATGAGCTCCAGGTGGTGGTAGGGACTAAACAGATTTAAAGGGACAGTACAGCTATTTGACCACAGCTGAGTCCACCTGACGATGAAGAACCTCAGCTGTTGTCCTGAAGGCTGAACGGTCGGCGTCCGTTCTGCGAAGAGCCTGCATCACTGCAGAGCCTTTCTGTTGGCTCCATTTGTCAGATGAGCCTGAATTTTGGAACTTCTTAGATAGAACCCATTGTCTTCACAGAAGTAGTGAGAACATTGTGTGTCTGCTGTGTTCCTCCGTGTTCTGACTGAAAACAAAAAGTCTCTCCTGCACTTTCTGCAGGAGTCAAGTTTCAGTCTGAGCTGCAAACACACAGAGAGCTCCAGTTACAGTCCTGCAACAGAGGACGGAACGTCCTCAGAGAACCCTGATCACATGACCATCAGAGATGTTCTGTCTCCGTCCTCGACTTTTAAACTGTTCCTGTTGTTGGTGTGAATCTGCAGCAGCTTCACTGTGACAGCAGAGAACCCACAAACAGACACACACTGACTGCAGCTCCTTTTTTTCTTCGTCTTCACATTTCAGTTGTTGACTTTTATCTGATCATCAGAAGCCCAGTGAGGACACAGTACAGGTCCTGGTCAAGCTGCCATCAGAGCCAGACGGACATATGTGTGTGTCTTCTTAGGCCACTGAGGCAGGTGGGGTTTCCATGGAAACCAACAGTAAACCTCCAAAGGGGTGTGCACCCCGCACTTCTTTGACCCTCTGAGGCATGATGGGTAATGTAGTTTAGTTCAACCTCAGAATACAATCACACTGAAATACAGCCACTGTCGCTGTGTTTAAATCTAACTTTATTGATCAGAATCTGCTTTAAGGTTCATTCCTCTGGTCTCGGGGTCTGAAACAACACGCCTCTCTGCTGATACTGGTAATTCTATCTGTGTGTGTCTGTCATGGTCTCGTCCTCACAGTAGCAGACCTTTGTGTCAGAGGTCAGAGGTCTCTCCAGCCTGTCTCATTATGTAAGAGACTTCTCTCAGTATTGATTATTGATCGTTTGGTGATGTGGATAGAGTGACATGATTGGAGGGCAGAGACTCAGCCTGTGGCAAGGATTGACCTCACCGTGTTTGGTGAGCGTGGCCTCTCTCCCAGGAAGTCTGTTTAAAGCTGCTGAATAATGGATGTCGTTTCTCTGGATATTAGCAAGACGAACTTGTGTGTGTATGAATACCATATTTCTCCGAGGCTCCGGACAAGCACCAGATAACTGACCACGTCATAACGGCAGACAAATCAGTATTTGTATGAATTGTCAAACTGGCTGCCCAAAGGGCTTAGGAACACAAAATACAAACACAGTCACAGACACAAGTGACAGACAAAGTGATAGAAAAGTGTGTTTTGTGTATTTGCATGTGTGTTAAGTGTGTCGATCCCTTCTGGGCCACTGTTGTCTCATGAACATAAAATGAAGGTTGTTTTTATATCCAAATCTGCAGAAGGCGTTGACTCTTCTGTATTTGACTGACTTTGAATTTTGGTTTGTTGCTTAAAATAAATGCGTAGCAGAAAGCCCTTTTACCTTAGCATAACTACTGGAACAGCTAGCCTCAGTCCACTTTCTTATCATGTTTGTACAAAAACTGAAGTGTTAAAATGAGGTATTAGTCTTAATGCTGGGCTAAGCTGCTAGCTTTAGCTACGTACTTCCTGTAGAGTGAGTTCAGTCAGCAATTTGTTTATTTCACTGTCAACAAGGAGGAACAAGGAAGAGGAGCTGAACCATAAATGTCTCACCTGAGCAGGTTTATGTTGGACTGACCCTTTAATAGATCAAAAACAATCATCTTCATATCCCATGAGTCTTAGGGAGCTCAGCTGTTGAATGTCCAATTAAACCATAGTGATGAAGACCAGGAGTTTAAAATGTGATGTGTTAGCTGCTGAGACTCTCCGCCTCCTCCCCTGTCCTGTGGGTGAGCCTCTACCTGTGTGCAGGTGAAGGAGCTCGGTCAGGCTGACGACGTCTTGGATCTGCAGGACTACGAGCGCTGTGAAGAAATGCGCAAAAACAAGAGTCGCAGCAAAAAAAACCACAGCAAGTTCAGACTCCAGCGCTGCAGCACGCCAGGCAACACGGTACCTGTCTGACATCACACCCAGATAACCAATTAAACAATTAACTGAATGTTAAAGGAAGCTAACCACACAAACAACTTGACAAGTAAAAAAATAAGCTAACAGCTAAACTAAGCTCAGACAGCATCTGGCTAAAACAAGCTAACACACAAGTTTAAGGTCACAATATGAATATTCAACAATAATTTAGGTGCAAGATGACAAAACAGTTAACAGTTAGCAACGAGCTAAAGTACTTAAACTAACTCAGAGGCTTGCACGGACGTGTCTGACCTAAGAGTCCTTCCTGTGTTCTAGGTCCCAAACCTGGTCTTCCTGGCTGTGAGTCCGGAGGAGAAAGAGTCCTGGATCAGTGTCCTGAATGCTGCCATCACCAGGGCCAAAAACCGAATCTTGGATGAGGTATGGATACAAACTCCTCTTTATCCTCCTCCTCCCTACTTGGACTCCATCAGTTGATTGGCCTGCTGTTAATCAAAGTTCTCATGTCAAATCCACAGTGTGTTGGTCACCTTCTGACTTCCTGTCTGTCTTCACCTAACAAACAGGACCGCATGTGTGTAAACACTTCCTTTTGTGTGTCAGCTGTAACGATTGTGTTACTTCTCTGGTAGTAGCTTTATTTCAATGACTGAGCTGCCGACAACATTCAGTCAACAAACTTCGCCTTTTCCACCAATCAATGCTCTGATTGATCTGCTCTCTCTCACATAGTGTTCCAGGGCAAGCGATGCCTCGTGAGCCATTTGTTTTGTATTGATGTTGTTTATTTTCTCACCACAGACACACAACAAAGGAAAAGACACAGAACAGGCCATTATGGTCAGACTAGCTAAACTAAGCTAAAATAAACAACGATAAGCTAATCAGTGCCCCCCCCCCAGGTGACAGTGGACGACTTCCAATTGTCTCATTTGACCAGAGACCGAGTGAAGATTCCTCACAACCGCCGGCTGCCGACCAGAGGTCACCTGTTGGCTGTGGTTAGTGACCTTCATCACGTCATCCTCACCTTCTCTCCCTCCTCCCCATGATAAACTTCCTGTTGTCAGGGTCTGCAGATCAATCAGCTGATCAGCATTGATGGGCATTTCCTGTGTTCAGGCTTCATCCTCATCAGATGGGACGTTGACTCTGGACCTGATCCAGGAGGAGGAAGCTGTGTGTCAGGGAGTTAGAAGCTGCAATGGCGTCCTGGGCGACCTGGACCACCTGAGCCCGGACTGTCCCAGGTCCAAGACTGATGGAGCTCTTTCTACCAGGGCTTCTGTGGCTTCTGGGAAATCCCAGAGCCTCCCGCGTGACGTGGCGGTGATATGGGAGCAAACGGGTCCTGGTCAAACACCTCAGGCAGAAGGAAGTTTGACAACAGCGGAGAAAAACCGCTGCGCCTCCATGGACGAGATCCTGTCGCACTCAGGAACAAAGGTCGCCCAGAACAAGAATCTGGCCACGCCCCGTTCTTCGACCTCCATTCTGACTGGTACCTCGGTGCCTGTCAGCCAGCTGCAGGAGCTCATCAACCAGAAGCTGGAGAAGACCGAGCGGCTGTTGACGGAGGTGCGTTTGGAGGCGGGCGGCGACCAGGCCAAGCTGAGGCGGAGGGATCTGGCTGAAGCAGAGAGACTCCTGAAGGAGGCGGCGGCGGCCTGGACTCAGGCCCGGGACGTGCTGGAGGAGGTGAAAGAGCTGAGGGCGTTGTACCGACAACTGGACACTTTGTCCCCCACCAGCCCGTCCAACAGCACCAGACTGAACCCAGACCGCAGAAGTCTGATATAGACTGAGGCGCTGACTTGCTCTGGTAGTCCCAATCTTCAGATAAACCACTTTTAAATTATTTGGTGAAATTCAGGTTTCAACTTTGAGCTGTTAAAAAGTAGAACAGACTGTTCTGGATCAGTCTGAGCCAGAATAGGACTAGAAAAACAATTGTGTAGCATCAATTTAACTGAAACCCCACCCCTCTGTAGTAACTCCCCTCCCCACCCCTCCACAGGAAACCCTGACCTCTCTTCCTAAAAGCACTAAGAATGTGCCATGGATAGGTCAGAGGTCAGAGGTGAGGAAGAACGTTGAGATTTTACTTGTGGACAGTCCTGTGGACGATTGACAGAGGAGACAAGTGGTCTCATCTCTGGTTGGACAGCTGGTTGATGAGGGCAGAGTCAGCACTCAAAGGCTTTTTCCAGAGCTTTCAGGTTCTGGTCAAAACCAGGACTGCGTCCCTCATTTCTTCACCTGTTAAAGACAGGACCAAAGTCCTCCGTGGACACTGAGATGTCGATAGCTCTGGAAAACGCTGGAAAGTGAACACTTCATACATGTTAGAGGCATAAGATCTGAAGACCAGACTCTGAAGTCTTCACCTTGGTCCTGGACTAATTAAACAAGTCCTGATGAATTTCACTTTCACTTCACCTGTTTTGACACAGACCAGGTCCAGATCAAGACATCCTGACCTGCACAATCCTGAAAGTTTCATTAGTTTTATTTTGTTGAACTGGATCTTTCCTGTGAGGAAGAGGAGCAATAAAGAGAAAGAAAAATCATCATCCTCATTCTCTCACACACGCTGTGTCCTTAATTAAGTTTGAAATGAATAAACTTGACTTTTTGCTGATATGGTGGCTCTGAAGGTTCAACATGTATTTTTTAAAATGATAAACTGCAGGTGATGCAGCAGTAGTGTGAGGTGAGACTCTGCAGAACTCAAACCGGATCGGTCCAGGAACTTCAGGCTAAGCTAAGGCGACCTGACCCCTGTTCTTCCTCACAAAGAGCATTCTGAGAGACGTGCAGTTGCTGTTCAGTTCATGTCCGGCTGGACCTGGGTCAGTTGAATCTGATTAACTGCTGTCTTTGTTGCCAGCCAACTGAGGCGTCCTACCTGTCTCTGAGGAGACAGTTTGTGATCTAGACTCTGGAGGTCTAGAGGCAGGGACCAGGTGCAGGATACAGGGCCTCCGCACCTGGACACCAGAGCCTCGGCTCGGATTTGTTTGAGTCAAATGTAGGCAAATCTATTTCCATATGATTGGTGAGGCTCCACATGGGAGGTGGGCCCCCACCTTCAGCACTTCATAGGTAAACAGGGAACTTGAGCGGAACTACAGTCCCTCAGATAACCAGCAGAGACCAGCTCAGGTTCCACTTCCTGTCATCTAGACCAGAACCCTAAGGCTGCAGAGAACTCACATGGTCTGATAGATCTGGATCAAACCAAACAGTGTGTCAAGTTGAGTCCAGAGTTGAATCCAGACCTTTGGAGTCTTCAGGATTTGAAGGCCTGTAGAATCAGAGTTCCTAATTAACTGACCAATGAGTGTAGATTCAGACAGGAAGTTGTGGTTAACACTGAATGAAGCCACGCCCCCCCGGAGATTGACTCCATATAAGGAGAAAAGAAAACTGCTCCTGAACATGTGTCAACAACAACTGCTGAAACACAACACACTGAGATGTACACCAACACACCCACTACACAAAAAGTTGAGTTTATAGGTCTGAAGCTTCATCATCAACCCTAACCCACCTAACCCTATCATCATCATCATCATCATCATCATCATAGGGGTCAAAGGGCAGATTATAACTGAAGTGATTAAAGAAATCAATAATCAATGAGATGTTTACATTTAAACTGAACAAAACCAAAAACACTATAAAAATTCCTTCAGTTCAATGATTAAAACATTAACCTGCAGCACCTCCATGTAGGAGAAAAGGGAAGTGCACCAGAACAGTTTCAAAATAAACTGAGCTGTTTCAAAGCGCAAACATTTAACGGCTTTAAAGTGACACGGAGCTTTAGTCAGAGACCTGAACAGTCCTGGTCCTACAGACCCTCAGCTGGTCTGGGACAGGGTCTTAGTCACCCCAGGTCATCTGTCAGTGTCAGCTGATGACATCATCGCTGTCCTCTGTCTTCATTAAGTTCTTTAAATAAAATTTCTTTGACGGCTCAGAGTTCAGATGTTTTTATTCAAAAACACTCGACACAGAAACATAAAAAAATAAAATCCACACCACCAAGACCGACACAGACCAGTTCACTTCTATTTACACACAGACCAGGACCCACAAGACCAGAGACCGGAAGAGCCGGACCTGCCTGGGGCCAGGAGCCGCAGACGGACAGGTGACAGGTGAGCCAAAGCGGAGGGGCCACAGTCACAGTTTGTCAGAGAGATCAGGAATCCAATCAGGAGCTGCAGGCTTGTCTCTATAGCAACGAGTGCTGGGTAGGATATTGTTTAGCGTCCCAGACCAGGTGGACTAGGTCTAACAAGAGTCCTGAATCCAGAACTGGCTTCTGGACATCACTGGAACGTCTGAACCCAGCTGAACCAGCAGAGGTTCAGATCTCATCGAGGATCAATACAGATCAAACTCACCTGAAGGTCCAAACCAGTATCACCTGTGGTTGGTGATATCATCATCAGTTTTGTGGATGAGAACTGATCCTGGACCTGGTCTCACTCATGTTCCTGTTTGTCTGTGGCTCAGAGGGTCAGAGGTCAGCGGGGGGGGGGGGGGGGGGGGTTGAAGGTGGGTCATCTATTCATCATCATCATCATCGTCGTCGTCACCTTCATCTTCAGCATCCCTCTTCCTTTTCTCCCCACGAACACCATCTTCATCTGACAGACGCACAACAAAACACACAACACAAGCTATTGAAGTTCAACCAATGGCAGAGGGAATAAATTTTATTTGACTCATTGTGCCAACAGGAAGGGACTCAGTCCTGCTCTCTACAGACTGATATTACTTCCTCCAACGGTCTTTAAAGGCAACACCCACCTCCATCTTCCTCCTCCTCCTCATCTTCCTCCTCCTCTTCAACATAGTCCCCATCATCTTCTTCATCCTGGAAAAACCAATAAATTAACAACTAGGCCCTGAACACAACACATAACATGCTGTTCACATCCTTCTCCCAGTGCATTGTGGGGCATGTTGCAGTCCTGAGATTAGACTGACAGGTAGACTCACCTGGATCCCCTCCTTCATCAGGTATGACAAACCGACTTCATCCTCATCCCCTTCAGAGCCTTCTTCATCTTCGTCGTCATCCTCCTCCTCATCATCATCATCATCCCCAGGTGGGCCGGCCTCATCATCCTCATCTGGAACAAAATTTGGGTCAACAAACGCTCGTCAAAATAAAAGCATTTAAAGAATCCACCGCTGGTCCTCGTCCATCAGCCTCACCGTTGTCGTCCTCAGAGTCCGGGACCTCGTTGTCCTCCTGGTCATACCCATCCAGGTAGGTGAGCTGGGGCAGCAGCTCGAAGACGCTTTCCCTGTAGTCCTCCAGGGATGTCACCTCACAGCTGTACAGGTCCAGACTCTTGAGGTTCTTCAGGTTTTGCTGCACAGTGGAAGACAGGAGCAATCAGACTTGGATTTGGACCTCGTTAAAGTTAACATTTCATCACATCAGTCAAGACACTAAACCACACTGATCACCAGGTCCACCAACAGACTGGTCTATGGTTTCCGGGGGACTCACCAAGACCTCGATGCTGCTCAGCTCCTTGATCTTGTTCCCGCTCAGGTTCAGGTAGGTCAAGTTGGGACACTTTTCTGCCAACGAGTCCAGACCTCCGGAGATGGTATTGTCACTCACCTCCAGCTGAAACACAGGTCAACATACAGCGGTGAGTCCAGGGTGCTCCACAGGCCAGAGGTTTGGCTGGATACTGGAGCACATGAAGGACTGACCTTCCTTAGTTTGGGCAGTGAGGGCAGTTTGGAGAGCGAGGACAAGCCAACATTCACCATACTGAGCATCTCCAGACCCGTGTACTCATCTGTCAGACCTTCCACCTCCCCGTCACTGGAGCGACAGTTATCCACCACCAACTCCGCCACCTGCACCAGAAGACCATGTCAGAACACATCAGACCAGCTCTTCAGGTCTTAGTCCCCCCCCAACTGAAAGCAGAGCCTCTGGTCATGATAAACCAGGAGCAGCCAGATTGTGTTCACTGACACCAGGTCAAATCTGCCTTTGTTACACATCAGCAGCTTGAAGGGGCGGACCTGCTTCTGGTGAGAACAGAGTGCTGACATTGTCACATTCTACCTCAGGTTCATGTTTGAGTTAAACCTCCAGTTCATCATCATCTGGTTCTGAATGTGGGTCACTGACACCTGGAACCGGATCGCATACTCTGTTCTGTAAAACGAGGGGCTGTTTAATGTTACGGTATTGATTAATATTTTATAGAGAAATAATCAGAAAATCACCTGATCAATCAGCGATCAAACAACAAACAGAAACGGAACCGGAAGGAGTATATTCCCCGACCTTTCACCGTTAATGGTGACATGCGGGCGGGTGTAAGTGCGCCTAGACCACCCGGGTCATCCGTCTGTGATTGGATGTTCAATTAAACCAATCCGGTGCCGCCAAAACGTAAATCGCGGACAAAAGTGTTTTATCGCGAGATGTTGTGGGGCAGCAGAGTGGGCGGGAACAGTGTTACCGTGTAAAACACGAATTGACCGTTAAAACCGGAAAGAAAGTGAAAACACGTTAAAATGGTCGACACACAAAATCCGGTTAAATTAAAAATCTGGACCAGACAGAGTCCGGCCTGACCCGTCAGATAACAGCCCTGCTGAGCAGCGACGGCATTTAACCCTAACAAACAAACACGCGCGGATGTTTTTTCCCTTTACCGCCGACGATCACCCTCGGCCCGGTCCGAGTTCAGGGCTCCGGGCTCCGAGTTCCGAGTTCAGCGCTCCGGGCTCCGAGTTCAGCGCTCCGGGCTCCGAGTTCAGCGCTCCGGGCTCCGAGTTCAGCGCTCCGGGCTCCGAGTTCAGCGCTCCGGGCTCTGAGTTCAGCGCTCCGGGCTCCGAGTTCAGGACTCCGGGCTCAGGTTAGCCCGTTAGCCGTTGTGCTAACGAGAGGAGGCTCCGAGTCCTCCGGAGCGGGAGAACCGGGCAGGAGCCCGCTGGGAGTCTCCTCCATGTTCCGACGGCGCCAAGTAGTTTAAGGATCAAAATGTCGAAGGACTCCGTGAAGTCGATGTTCTCGGCGTCACGTCGGTTCGATTTCCCCCGTTTCCCCGATAAAGACCCCGGGCCCTGTTCACCTCCGCCGGATTCCGGTTCCTCAGCTCCAGGCTGATCCGCTTCTTCATCTCCATGTTGAAGCCGAGCGGGAAAACGCTGTCAAGGAAGAGAGTGAGGCGGCTCGTCCGTTCGGCGGAAACAGGACTCTACCAGGCCGCCATGTTCGCCTGATCCGAGCGCCACGGGAGGCCACGCCCCTTATTCATGAATGTTCGAGATTTATAATCCGGTCACCTATTGGTCCAAATGTGAGCCACTCATAGAACTCCGCCCCGATGGGTTTATTATTTAATATGCCTCTCTGCCATTGGCTGGAGCTGCGGAGGCGTTGTTTCACTGTGACCAATCAGAAGACGGATATGAAACATTTAAACTTCAGAGACTCTCGCTCTTTGTCCTTATTGGCGCCATGTTTTCTTGATACGTTCAATGCCGCTCGGCCTTATTCAGAAAAATACACGTTTAATTGACGGAAGTTCCGGTTTTATCGAAAAAAACTAAACAAACATCTAAACAAACATCTTTAATAAAATTACTCAGAAGAAACTTTTCTGTGCCAAAAAGGAAATACACGAAATGAGCCAAACAAGATGAGTAGGTTGTTTTAATGCACTTGTTCTGTTGTTTATCATATGCTATTTAAAAAGTGTTATTTATGCTTCCATTTAATTGTTTTAAATAAAATGAGTCTAAAGAAACTTGTTTTGATTCTCTGAAGGATGTGACACAGAGGCAAAAGTGAAAAATTTATTTTAAAAAATTTGTTCATCTAATCGTAAATTTGAGGTTCTACTTCTTGCAGAAACCTTCCATCTGATTTGAACTGTTTAAATGTTCTATTGTTTTACCAATGCATCCTGAAACACAAAAATATTATATATTGATTTATTTTGAAAGTCTTATTAGAGTCTTATGTGTGAGGAGTGGAAGCAGAAACAATTTCCCAAACAGAAAAAGTTTATTTTGAATAAACAGCAAAGGTTAGAGGTATAAGCCCTTTCAATAGAACAGCCTTTAAAATGTAACAGGATTAAAGGCTGAAAAAGAACAAAGGGTTTTAGAGGTGGGTGGAGCTGAACTGCCACATAGACAGGAAATGATGTCACTGAGAGCAGAAAATCAGTCTTTGGTGGAAAACCAACAAAGTTAAATAAATTAAAACAGGAAGCTGGGGGGGGCTGCTGCTAAGTGAGAGAGGTCAAAGGTCACTCAAACTGTGCATCATGGAGACTGTGTTTTTGTTTCCTGTCGTCTGTGATGTCCATTAAGACTGTCCCTGACTACTGACCCCCCCTCGACCTCACCTAACTGCCTGAATGGGCGAGAGTCCCTCCCCAGTCTGCAGGTGTTGGGGGTCTGGATGACTCAGATCTGGGTCAGACTCTGGATCAGGACTGAGACTCAGTTCTGGTTCTGAGGTTTTCTCTCCTTCCTGTTTTGTTTGAATTGGCCCTTTAACGTGTGGCCCTGATGCAGGTAACCATGGAAACTCATTGGATTGGTTTGGTGGTTGGTTGATTGTCCGGAGGTCCGAACCGACCAATGAGCTACAACATGTTTGCTTACAGCTGTCTGAAGCAGGAAGCGGTGGGGGTGGGTATGAACTCAGGTGAGATCATTCTGATGACATCACAGCTGTGTGTGTCAGAGTGTGTGTTCCTGTGGCGGCAACGTGTGCAGCACCTGGTCCAGCAACTGCAGTGCTCGGTGCAGGTGAACCTCCAACCAACAGGGTGTGTCCTTGATGCTGCGCCGCGGGTAGTCACACCCCCAACCTTTGACGAAGCTCAGACGCACAATACACAACCTGCGCAGGTCATCCACCCCCAGACCTGAGACGCACACAGGAAGAACACACACCTGAGAAACACACAGGAAGAATGCACACCTGAGACACACACAGGAAGAACACCCACAGGAAGAACACACACCTGAGAAACACACAGGAAGAACACACACCTGAGAAACACACAGGAAAAACACACACCTGAGAAACACACAGGAATAACGCACACCTGAGACACACACAGGACTGATCCCTCCCACACTGTTCAGTCCAGGAATCGAACCAACAACAGCAGTCGCCTGCTGCTGCATCTGTCTGTGACACTGACGCAGGTCAAACACCTGGGGACAGACAGGTGAGACAGACAGACTGTCAGAATGGTGGCCAGACAGCTGGCCCAGAGGTCTGTTCTGGTCCTGACCTTGATGTAGGCTCCGGGGTAGATCTTGTGGACTCCGTCTCCAGGTGTTCTGCCGGACTCTCTGTCCAGGTAGAAACTCTGGATGAACACTGAGTGGTCGCTAAGGCAACGCATCCAGACGTCCCCATCACCCCGACATTCCAGCTGGACCCCCCGACCAATGTGGAGCCTGCAGGGACAGATAATATTGTGAAACTACAGGGACTGAATGAACAGGGGGACTGGTCTGACTCAGGGTCTGTGGGTCTGGGGGACTGGTCTGTCTGGTCACCTGGCACGGTGACTGGCAGCTGTACGGTGGACGTTGCTCAGCTGTCCCAGACAGAATCGATCGCCTCCTGAAGGATCCACGTATCCATCCACCGTCACCAAAGGACAGCTGGATTGGACCTTAAACATTTCCCCCACTTGGACGTCCAACTCAAAGTACGAGATTGAGCACCAGAACTCTGGACCTAAGAGACCAGGGAGACCAGAAGACCCAGATCCACAACAGAGGGAGAACATTTTGGTTAAGTGGGGACATTATTGGACAGGTATTACCTGAGTGGTTGGACATGTTGGTAGGGGGGACATGTCTGGACAGGTGTTACCTGGGTGGTTGGACACTGGCTGTGGGTGGGGGGCTGTGCTGTGATGCTGAGACCCTGTAGGGACAAACACACTCAGTGAGAGGTTCCTCCTGATTGGACAACAGTGCTGTGATGTCACAGGAACATCATGACATCATACAGAAGTGGGTGTTGGGGGCGTGGTGATGGTGATGTATTAGAGGCTGCTGCTGGCTCCGTGAACTTTGAAGTCCTGCAGGGCTGTAGGGGGCGGGGCTGCTACCTGACCAGGCGGCTGAGGACACACAAGACACAGGGGACAGAACCGCACCAGTCCTGGGGGGGCTGCTGTACTTGAGATTCTGCTGCTGTGGCGAGGTGGGAGGAGGCTGAGGGGTGATGGGGGGTTTGGGTTGCGGTGGCGAGGCCTGACCTCCCTGGTTCTGAGAGGGGACGATTGGGAGTTGACCCGGGCCGTCAGAGTTTCCGTCCCCTCGGCCTGCCGGCCTCATGGCGCCTGAGGACACAGACAGTCAGACTCCATCTTTACTGACCTGAGCTATGACACAAACAGAGTAACCAGGCACCTGGGGGAGACAGAGGCATGCTGGGATACATGCTGACAGGGCGGGGCTGGACGTATGGGTCATGATGGGGGGGCAGGTCGATCTGCAGACAGTCCTGAATGAGAGACTGAGGACCTGAAAGAAGACAGGAGCTGTGAGACAACCTCATCGGTAATGTTCCCCCCCCGATATACCTGTGGGCAGGGCTGTGTACCTGTGGGGGGAGCCACCCTCTCGTAATGATACGGGTTCACACACACGCTGTCGTACTTCAGGTCGAAAGCGAACTGACAGAACGTGGCGTGTTTGAGCTCGTTCTTATGGAGGTCGGGCCAACGCCACAGACGTGCATAGATCACATGAGGGAAACCCTTCCTGCCTGCTACCTGGGGGACACAGGGAGACAGACGGGAGACAGATGGGAGACAAGTGAGACAGGTGAAACAGTCGGAAACACATTCTTCATGGAAATCTAAATACATGAACTGAGTCATAGTGAGTAGAGGTTACCATGGAAACACTGTCTGCGTGTGTGTGTTTGTGTTGTGTCTGCATGTGGGTGTCCATGTGTCCCTCTGCGTGTCCATGTTGTATAGTGATAGTTCCAGTTAAGGATGAGCTCAGACTCTGGATCAGGTCCTGGTCCTGGACCTGGACTGAGCTGAGCGGGTCCAGGTCTCTAAGTCCTCAATGTGAAAGAATGTCAGACCGTTCAGACTAAAGTGACCAATCAGAGCACAGACTTCAGGGTGAGTGCAGGTGAAGGACGGGGACAAGAGTCTGAGACACAACAGAGAGACACACCCACACAAAACCCACACACACCTCTGCTGCAGTCGTCTCTATCTTCCTGTTCCTTTTCAGAATGAAGGTAAAAACACATTTTTGTTGTTTGTTTGTTCTGGACTTTCATTCAAAACCTTCAATGAAAAATAAATAAAATGGTGATCAGGACTTTATCTGTCCCAAACTAAACCAGGATCCAGGTCTTTCCAGGTCTGTGTAGTCTGTCACCGTCTGACTCACTTTAAACTCACCAACAAACTGAGGGAGACATTTTTACAGAGTAGACACTGTGGTTTCTGATCCAACGACAAAACTCAGACGTGTACACATTCCACACACACACACACACACACACACAGACAGTCTGGCTTTACTCTTAACCCGCCCCTTTCCTGTCTTTCAGACAAAACAAGCCCTTCGTCCTCCAGGCTGAAGGAAACACACAGACACACACACACAGTCTGTCTGACATTACTCTGTTATGTCAGATCTGAACTTCACCGGTTCCTTCGGATCCCAGACTCGGTCTCAGGAGACTCACTGAGGGTCTGAATGTGTCACATGGGATCACAAGGTTTAAACTGGTCATTGTCACGTCCATGATGGTCCATCAGGGTCCATCAGGGTCTATGAGCTTGATGTATCCTCAGAGACCAGGAGTCCCTCAAATCAAATCAAATCAGATTTATTTACATAGCACCAATCATAACAAAGTTACATCAAGGCACTTTACATATAGAGCAGGTCTACACCAAACTCTTTTTATAGAATGATTTAAAGTCCCTGAGTCCTACAGGGGGTCCAGGGTGGTTGAGGTCATCCCGGACATCATTTCAAAGATTTCTGAGGGTCTCCACAGAAAGCTTCCCAGGAGCTTTTTAGGGTTAGGGAAAGTTTCAGGGCTCTGCATCACGTTTCCATTTATTCTCGAGAACATTTAAGAGGTACCTGATCATCTATGTTTAGATTTTGTCTGAGTTTTTAAAGGACTCAGGTTTCTCTGCAGTGGGTGTTCAACAGGTGCTAGTGATTCTGTGAGCTTTGGAAAAAGTTCTTGTTCCACAGGAGCACCTGTGTGGAAGTGGGTCTAGACAAACTGATCCCTCATCCTGTGGTCTACCGATCAGAGACACACCCAGTCTGCTCTGACAAATCTGGACTAAAGTGAACCAGGTCTGAGCCTCAGACCTGATGGACCATCATATCTGACACCATCAGCGATACACAATTTTTCTTATACAGGTTTTAATGTCTGCACTCAGGGATGACATCATCACAGCTGATGGTCATCTGATCCTCTCTGATGTCACTGATCAGGTTTACAGACAATCTGTGGCAGGAAACACTGACAGCTCATTGGATTGAAATCACAGGCTCCGCCTTTAAGGGGAGGGCCAAATTAGGACTCATGGCCTCACAGCCTGACCCACCTCTGGTCCCAGTACCTCGTACATGTGAAAACCAGGAAGTGCCACCAACACTTCCTGTGAGCGTCATACCTGCAGCCGCCCGTCCAGTGTCCTCTGGATGGTCACACACTTGCTGGGGTGGACGCCATTGGTGGTGACAGCGGTGATGAGCGAGTCCAGCTCATCCTTCTTTTCCTTCAGCTTCTTCACCAGGCTCTCGATGGCCCGCTTGGCAAAGCCTTCATTCTCTCCACCCTGCCGGTGACACATGAGGCTGTGGACAATGCTGACGCAGGCGTCGCTGCTGCTCGGGGCGGAGCCAAGCAAAGACATGGTCACCTGGGTACAAAGAGAGAAACCTGGTTCTTAACCCATCAAAATAAAATTTGGACAACAGTTAGACAGAGATAGACAGACAGACAGGCAGAAAGGTGGAGACAGACAGGTAGAGACAGCTTCTGCTGCATCAGTTGTAGATAAAACCTTCTGAACCAGTTAAACTTTCATCTGATTTCAGCAGGTCTACTCACCAGACTGTCCCCTGTCTCCTGTTCTATGTCCTCTGTCTTCTGTCCTGTGTCCTCTGTTCTCTGTCTGCTGTTGTCTGCTTTCTGTCCTGTTGTCTGTCCTCTGTCTTATGTTTTCTGTCTCCTGTTCTATGTCCTCTGTCTTCTGTCTTATGTTTTCTGTCTCCTGTTCTCTGTCCTCTGTCTTCTGTCTTATGTTTTCTGTCTCCTGTTCTCTGTCCTCTGTCTGTGTGATCTGCTCAGAGACAGACAGACTGTGTGTCCACGGTCCGTGTTCTCCGTCTGATCAGAGTGAATGTGTGTCTGCATACTGAGAGGGGACAGCCAGACATAACAGGAAGTCAAGTGATATCTGGACTTTAAAAATAAGAGCAGAGATGTCTGGATGGAGAAAAGGTGACAAGGTTGAATGTTCATCGTCACTTTACAGCAACAACTCTGTTTTTACCAACACAACAGCTGAACCACAGCTGACCCACAGACTGGGTCTGTCCTGTGGTTGTCCCTTTGGTGGATTTAAACTCTGGGGATGTTTTCAGATTTGAATTTGACTTAAATCCTCATAAACTCACCAACTCGTCTTCTTCTACTTTCCGCTTTTATTTTGAAGGCTGTGCCCGGAAACGCATATCCCACATTTTTCCTTTGAAGTTCAGTTAGAAAGTTTGTTTGTGCATGTGACCTGTGACAGCCAGTCACAGCTCTCCCCTGTGTGTGTGTGTGTGTGTGTGTGTGTGTGAGAGACCCGCTCCGTCTTGAGCTGAAACAGCACGTGCTGTGACATCATCGTCAATGAGTGACGTTTAAACCTAATAAATGGTCAGCAGAACGTCTCTGTTCACTTTACTGTGATTCTACTGACGAATCATCAAACCAGGAAACAACACTGATGTCTGAAGCAAATACAGTTATGTATTTATTCTTCCGTTTTAAACTGTCATGGTAATGTTGTCTGTTTGTATTTACTTCAATAAAGAGAATACTTCCGATGTAGGAACATCAACAACAATGATGATAACAATGAAATAAAAATAAATAAAAACACAGGCCTGTTACAGTGAACATCAGACTGAAAAAGTAGAAAAACTAAATGTAGCTCCCGTTAGCTCCTCACTCTGTCATAATTAATCCATTAATCCCGAGCTCCAAACATTTCCAGGTGACCTGTCCCGGGTCTACCTGTCCCTGCTGGACAGACAGGTGAGGCCGCAAGTGCTCATGGGATTTACCTTTAATTTCGGGGAGATTGAAAAGTTTGCGGGCTAACAGCTGTGTTGCTTTAACTAAAGCTAACTAACCTGCTGTAAATTCACAGAGCGACTCTAAACATAAACCCGGAGCTCCAAGCTAAGCTAAGCTAAGCCTAACTAAACTAAGACAGACTAAGCTAAGCTAGTTAGCACCAACCCTCAGCTAGCGGACAGAGAACCGTCGGTGTCCCGGAGCCGCTCACAGGTGTTCCGGCTGTTCAGGTAAACTCACTGCGGCTCGTGTTTCTAAACTTTTTTATCTTTAACGGCGGAAAACGGAACTTTGATCAAATAACGGTACAGCTTCTGTTTGTGTCGGATCCCATTAAAGACCAAACGGACGGTAAAGGCTGAGGTCCTCTAGAGTCCGGACCGGACCTGGTCTCTCGGGTTCGGCTGCTCTGACAGTGAAAATCTGCTCAAACAACAGATTCTTTCAGGAAACTGGTTCATTAAGTTTCTGATATTTAGGGTATTTGGGCTGAAACCGTCTCTGAGCGGTCGGTGAGGACAAAAGTGAAATAGTTTGGTTTTAACGGGATATCCGGCTCAGGTGAAGGAGATCCGGTTCGGTGATACGGACCACACTGTGAAGGAATCAGGGGTCTGATGGATTCATCCAAACCTTTGCCCCTGAGATGCAGCACTGGAGTTCCCCTCCATGAGCGGTGAGCCTTCACTCTGCATCAACAGGAGATTTATCTCGTCCATTAACTTCGGAGATGAGGGATGAATTTTGGGTCTGTTGCAGCTTTTCTCAGGTTCTGGTGGACCAGATGAGCAGGTCCAGGAACGTGGCCTTAGACCCCATCCTGCCCCAGAGGAGGAGGGTGTCTGGCCCCCCGGCGGTGGTCCTGCTGCTGCAGAAGGCTCCACCGTCCGTGCTCGGTCTGCAGGTGGGGACTGTGATGGAAGCTAAGGAGGGAAAGATAACATCAGCTGTGTGTTTACATTGTGATGTCATCAGACAGTGGGTCATGTGACGGTCTAACCCTGTCTTCAGGAGCGACGGGGGTTGACATCCATGTCTGACCTGGTTTTCTGTGTTTCAGGCTCCGTATGTGAAGCAGCGCTGGAGGAGGCGGCGGAGCGTGTGGGAGCGACTGGGCTGGCAGCAGGTGACTCGTCTCTCCGTCCCCCGACCTCGAGGCTTCTGGAGCTTCATCAACAAATACAGATGGGGGGCCAGGGTCACCTCCACCCTGATGAGTGAGTACCTGTGGATCTGGTTCTGATTCTGGTCTGCTGTGGTTCAGATCAAACATGTCAGCAGCTGAGAGGAGGGGCAGAGTGAGGCTTGTACCGTTTTAGTCATCACACATTTCCTCTGCAGGACGAGGTCGCCCGAGGAGTCGACTCGGTCAACGCCGCATCCCGACCAAGACCAACGTCCAGAAGCTGACTGCAGGTCAGTTCCTCGGCCAAAACTCCTGCTGACTGGGACACGAGCAGTTCAGGGTCCAGAACAGGAAATACTCTCTCTTCACATCTACTGTGTGATGTACAGGTGAAAAGGTTCTTGGTCACCTGGCACACCAGGAGCTTCCACCTGGGGGCCGGGACCAGTTCACACATGATCTCTGTCTCCAGGTGAATGTTCCTGAAGGTTCCTCTGTTCCCCTACAGGACCACGCCAGAGACCTCAACTGAACCGGCCAACGGGCAGGGCTGCCGCCATGTGGAGGAGGAGCAAAGACAACATTCCAACCAAGAGGCAGCTGGACGCAGAGCTGGACGAGTACATGTCCCTGTCCAAAACACGGCTGGACAAACAGTTGGATGAATACATGTCCCTGTCCAGGAGCCGGCTGGACGCTCAGCTGGACGAGTACATGTCGATGGCTGGGCAGACGCCACCACAGTGGGACTGAGGAGGGAGGGGCTTGTTATCTTCAAATTTATTTTGGTGACTGAGTGAAGCTGCTTCATTTAACAGTGATGTCACAGTTTGATTTCACCTTTGTGCTCCTATGGGTCCAGGTACATAGAATGACTTTAGTTTGGTCTCAGGTTAGTTAAAGGGGCGTTACCGTGTGAGGTCACTGAGCAGGTGATGCTCAGATTTGGTTTTATCAGAGTGTGCAGTGTTTTGTTGCTGTGTTTACGTCACTGACCTCTCTGTGTGTTGGAATTTGTGTGACTGAGGCCCCACTTTTGTTACAGGCCTTTCAATATTTTTTAATAAAAGATGTTACATGGTGACTCATCTTGGGCGTTTCCATGGAAATTAACCATCATCACAAAAACAAACCAGATGAATCCACAATGTTATTGATCTGTCCAACAGGGGGCAGCAACAGACGAGCGAAGTCCTTTATTACAGACTGAAAACTACAAAAACATTGGTTAAATGTCAAAGCAACACAGCTGATCAGAAATCAACAGGGTGAGTGGATTGGTGATCGGTTGTTGATCAGCTGGAGGTTTAGTCCTGAGGGTGGTCAGTTGATCACAGGCCCGCAGGTGGATCTGGTGGATCTGCGGGAGAGAGGCAGATTAGAAACAGAAAGACCTTCATCTAAAGCTCCTGAAATCGCCTCAGTGATTTTGACGATACTCTGAAGTTTGATCAAAGTTTCTGGTCCAGTGATCAGAACTGTACTGAGTGACCTCATCGATCCTGATCAGTCTGGATCGAAAACTTCCTCCTGAGTTTACAGGATCTTCATTCTATATTCTGCGTTCTGATGTGTTGGACGGTAAACGTTTCCGCCTCCTCGTGCAGCCGCTGAACCAGCATCAGGGTTGCATCATTTTGCTGGTGTGATGTCACTATGATATCACCAGGTGTGTCCTCTTGTGTTTTTGGAGCGGGATGTGTCCAGCAGGTCGTCCTGCTGCCATGACGGGATTCGGGATTTACCGTCTTAAGCCAATCAGCAAAAACACAGAGATACTTTGATGACACAAGCGAATGGCACAAAGCAAAGTTTCTACCATCGTCTCTGTCTGATGAGACTTATAGAACATTATTGGTCATATCAGCAGCTGCATGTCAGGACTTTATAGAAACTATCTGAGTTTGAATCCTCCACTGGATCTGGGTCAGGACACCTGGACCCTGTGACTTCACTGCTGCTCAGGGTCTCTGACATCAGAAATGAAGTCTCAGCTGACAGTCCTGGTGTTCGCCAGTCCTATCGTGATGATGTCATCTCTGGCCAAATGAAAGTCGTGACTTCTGACTAAAGCCTAAATGCTCAGTGAGTGGACATTACAGCCTCTGACCTCTGACCTCTGACCTGTCCTTCTGTGAAATGTCAGGTTCCTTTGTTGTCAGGCAATTTTTACATCCTTCACCTGCGTCTGATCTCACCTTCAGCTCCGCCCCCATCAGGTCCAGATCTGATGGACAGCCAATGCCAGGATGAACACGGGGGTCAGCTGACCAAATCCTGCAGCCTGAGAAGTCACATGAAGGTCAGGAGAACAATCAAAGCACATCCTTTTTCAACAGGATCATGACGAACACAGAAAACTGTCCACATATTTATGACACAAATGGAACCCATTTCCCCGAGCTGCGTTCAGGTTAGATGAACATCCTGGGAGAACTGAGCGTCATCAGTCTGAAAGTCTTTCACAGTCCCAGCCGCCGCACACCTCCCTGTCTGTCTTCTAGAGGACAGGAAGAGGGTAATGATGACGACCATAGGAGATGCATACTGGAGAACCCACAGGGAATACTATGGGAATACTGGAGAACACTGAGGGAACACTGTGGGAACAGTGAGAGAACACTGAGGGAACAGTGAGGGAACAGTGAGAGAACAGTGAGGGAACAGTGGAGAACAGTGAGGGAACAGTGAGGGAACAGTGAGAGAACACTGAGGGAACAGTGAGGGAACAGTGGAGAACAGTGAGGGAACAGTGAGGGAACACTGAGGGAACAGTGAGGGAACAGTGAGGGAACAGTGAGAGAACACTGAGGGAACAGTGGAGAACAGTGAGGGAACAGTGAGGGAACACTGAGGGAACACTGTGGGAACAGTGGAGAACACTGAGGGAACAGTGAGGGAACAGTGGAGAACAGTGGAGAACAGTGAGAGAACACTGAGGGAACACTGAGGGAACAGTGAGGGAACAGTGGAGAACAGTGAGGGAACAGTGAGGGAACAGTGAGAGAACACTGAGGGAACAGTGAGGGAACAGTGGAGAACAGTGAGGGAACAGTGAGGGAACACTGAGGGAACACTGAGGGAACACTATGGGAACAGTGGAGAACACTGAGGGAACAGTGAGGGAACAGTGGAGAACAGTGTGGGAACACTGAGGGAACAGTGGAGAACACTGAGGGAACAGTGAGGGAACAGTGGAGAACAGTGAGGGAACAGTGAGGGAACACTGAGGGAACAGTGAGGGAACAGTGAGGGAACAGTGGAGAACAGTGAGGGAACAGTGAGGGAACAGTGAGAGAACACTGAGGGAACAGTGGAGAACAGTGAGGGAACAGTGAGGGAACACTGAGGGAACAGTGAGGGAACACTGAGGGAACAGTGGAGAACAGTGAGGGAACACTGAGGGAACACTGAGGGAACAGTGGAGAACAGTGGAGAACAGTGAGGGAACAGTGAGGGAACACTGAGGGAACAGTGAGGGAACACTGAGGGAACACTGGGAACACTGAGGGAACAGTGAGGGAACAGTGAGGGAACACTGGGAACACTGAGGGAACAGTGAGGGAACACTGGGAACACTGAGGGAACAGTGAGGGAACAGTGGAGAACAGTGAGGGAACACTGGAGAACAGTGAGGGAACACTGAGGGAACAGTGAGGGAACACTGGGAACACTGAGGGAACACTGGGAACACTGAGGGAACAGTGAGGGAACAGTGAGGGAACAGTGAGGGAACACTGGGATAAGGTTCTCACCTTGTTCCCGGGCTTGAAGTTTCCGGTCACTGAGGAGACAAAGACACGGTGAAGCTCAGGTACAACAGTTGGTTCTGCCGGGCCGTTAACATAGTAATAATCGAAGGTGGCTGTGTAGTCATAGTCCGGCGTTGGCGTTGGGGGGTCGTAGTCATCAATGGTCCACTCTTCTTCATTTGTTCCTGTGTCTGCTGGAGGAAAAACAACCACAGCGATAAACAGAGGCCTGGTTCGGGGGCCCCTGGAGCCCCAAAGCCCCCCAGATATAAAACAGCTGTGAGGGTTCCTGGTAACACACAAACACACACTGAGGTGAACCCGATCTGGATCATGTCTGGACTGGCGGAGTCAGCTGGTGTACATTTACAAGGACTGATGCTCAGTTTTATTTTGAAAAGATTAAGGGTACTTCCCCTGTGTGCGTCATAGTCTGTTTTACTTCCTGGTTTGATGTCCAATCACCTTCCTCCTCTGAGTCTTTCAGTCCTCAAGCCCAACTGGACCTCCTGTTGTGGACTTCACTTCTTCTTCCTGAATGTGGGTCCAGAATCCTGAACCTCGATCAGGTCCTAAGTGATGCGGTGTCCACACCTGGACCTGGATCAGGCACACTTGGCTCAGGTCCTGGGCAGATTGTTTCATGATCCATTTTGTTGGGATTCTTCTTCTGTGGTTCAGCTCCATTTGTCTCTGCTATTCCAGCAGAAGAGTGTGGAGGGCAGAACCAGGTCCAGGCCGATGGACCGGATCAGTCTGGACTGTGTGAGGACAGGAAGTCCAGCAGTCTGTCAGAGTGTGTCACAGGTTTGAGTCTGTTGTGAAAGTGAAAGGTTCCTCTGGGGTTGTTACAGAATGATGATGTTCTTCTTCTGTGGTGGAGGATCCAGGATTTAGCTTGAGTGACTGGGACCAGGTCTAGGCAGTAAAAACTGCTGCAGGATCAAGTCTGGACAAGCTGAGGCGGATCGGAGACGTCAGGAAGCTGAATCTGACACCTCTGTGTTCAGATCCGGTTTAGGTTAGACCTTCATCGTGGTCCAAGGTCAGAGACCTGTCACCATGGTTACAAACAACTGGCCGCACACATAAACCCTCCAGATCTGACAAAACCTCCAGAACCTCAACAATGTTCTCCAGTAACAAGCTGAAACATGTGGCTTCAAACACAACAACAACACAAACACACAGAGGTCAGAGGTCACTCACCACAGCACGTCGACACCAAAAGAACAAACCAGAGAGAGCGAAACATGTTCATCATGAACGAGAGACAAACACTGAGCGTGAGAGAGAGAGGGAGTCCCTCCCACAGCTCTGAGGTAACTTCCTGATGGATAACACACACACACACTAGAACTGTAGACTGAACATCTTAAGAACACACAGTTTATTGTTGTGTGTGTGTTTCCTGCTCTGACATGTTCAGGTGTGTCTCACAATCATTCAGTTTGTTGTCTGAACAGGAATTGAACCGCAGCTGCAGCTTCACGTGTGCATCAATCCGCTGATCCACTGATCCAGTCAGTTTGCTTTAACATTTCAGTGAGATCCTAGTCCAGTCCAGCTCCTGGTTTAGTCCAGTCCAGGTCCAGGACCACTGTCCACAGGACCCTGGATTCGAGGCATTACCATGGTAACCACGGAGCGGCTCATATGTAATGGCGGTGGCGAACATGGGAACGAGCTGTGACCTTTCACCTCAGAGAGACTGACTCTGAATCTGTAACAGCTTCTTTAGTGCAGGGTCAAAGGTCACAGGCTGATTTTCCCACAGGAGATTCAAGGAAAATAAGGTGTGGGGGGAGGGGGGAGACGGGGAGGGGGGGAGACACAGAGAGAGAGAGAGAGAGACAGAGAGAGAGAGAGAGACAGAGAGAGACAGACAGAGAGAGAGAGAGACAGAGAGAGAGGGAGAGAGAGAGAGAGAGAGAGAGACAGAGAGAGACAGACAGAGAGAGAGAGAGAGACAGAGAGAGAGGGAGAGAGAGAGAGAGAGAGAGAGACAGACAGACAGACAGAGAGAGAGAGAGAGACAGAGAGAGAGGGAGAGAGAGAGAGAGAGAGAGAGACAGACAGACAGACAGAGAGAGAGAGAGACAGAGAGAGAGAGAGAGAGAGAGAGAGAGAGAGAGACAGAGAGAGAGAGAGAGAGAGAGAGAGATGTTTAATGTTTAGACACAATGAGGAAGTGAACTCTGAGCTTATGTGCTTTTCAGTGACTCAGACAGTCAGTGAGGAGAACAGTCAGGAGAACAGTCAGGAGAACAAACTGTCAGGAGAACAGTCAGGAGAACTGTCAGGAGAACAGTCGGGAGAACAGTCAGGAGAACAGTCAGGAGAACAAACAGTCAGGAGAACAAACAGTCAGGAGAACAAACAGGAGAACAGTCAGGAGAACAAACAGTCAGGAGAACAAACAGTCAGGAGAACAAACAGGAGAACAGTCAGGAGAACAGTCAGGAGAACAGTCAGGAGAACGATCAGAACTGATGAAACTGACAGGGTGAAGAGATGAAGCTGGATCTGAAGATTCAGCTGCTGAAGTTCTGCTCTGCATTCTTTAACATCGTCCTCCTGGTGAGATGTTCAGTCTCATCTCTAAGAACGTCTTCTTCTTCTAAGACAGAGACAGTTGACCTTTGACCTCTGTGTGCAGGCTCTGGGGCTCAGTGTTTCTGGCTGTGGCTTTTGGATCCTGTTTGACAAAGGGAACTTCCTGAGCGTCCTCTCCTCCGGTACCTGAGGACACACCTGAGGACACACCTGCAGCTCCGAGAGCGGAGAGCTACGCTAACGGAGCTCAGGCTGAAATTTAAAGGCGTACGTTACAGACCGCGAGTGAACGACGTATTTGTGTTTGTGTGTCTTTGTGTGTCCAGTGGAGTTGCGTACTGTGGCGTTTGGGCTGTTGATCATTGGCGGAGTTGTGGCTGCGGTCAGTATTGTTGGATTCATTGGAGCAAATGGTGAGAACAGATTACTGCTGCTGACGGTGAGTCACCTGTAATAACACCTGTAATAACACCTGTAATAACACCTGTAATAACACCTGTAATAACACCTGTAATAACACCTGATATGGAAGAGGAACAGGACTCACCCGGACTTTGTTCCTCCTCAGTACCTGGTCTTCCTGCTGGTCCTGGTCCTGGGCCAGATATTCATCACTCTGCTGCTGCTCTTCAGCAGGAACAAGGTCAGGACTCTTATTTTGGAGAGAATAAAGGAAACGGAAACACACCAGGTGGCTCTAAAGATCACCTCAGACCTGAACCCAGTAGACCCAGACCTGAACCCAGTAGACCCAGACCTGAACTCAGCAGACCCAGACCTGAACCCAGTAGACCCAGACCTGAACTCAGTAGATCCAGACCTGAACCCAGTAGATCCAGACCTGAACCCGGCAGACCCAGACCTGAACTCAGCAGACCCAGACCTGAACCCAGTAGATCCAGACCTGAACCCAGTAGACCCAGTAGACCCAGACCTGAACTCAGCAGACCAAGACCTGAACCCAGTAGACCCAGACCTGAACCCAGTAGATCCAGTAGACCCAGACCTGAACCCAGTAGACCCAGACCTGAACTCAGCAGACCCAGTAGACCCAGACCTGACCCAGATTCTGCTGTGTTCAGATTGAACAGGGTCTGGATACAATGCTGGACCAGATCATCCTTCAGTACGGGGGCAGCAGCCTCAGTCTGGATTCTTTGATGGACCAGGTCCAGCACCAGGTAAGGCCCAACAGCTTCCTGTTCCCCCCAAAATAAAAGCCCCAGCTAAGTCCTAACATTCTGAGTGACGATCCTGACCGTCTGATTGGTCGACAGGCCAGGTGCTGTGGTGGAACGGGGCCTTCTGATTGGCTGAATAACTCCTTCATCCAGAGTCTGAACCTGACTGGACCAACAGTCCTGCCCTGCTCCTGCTTCTGGTCTACTCAGACCAGATTCAACTCGTCCTGGTGCTCAGACCTGAACCAGATTGGACCAACGTTTGTTCAAGGAAACAGAACTTACCAGGAGGTACGCTCACACAAACATTATTGTGATACATGATGTGTGTTTGTTGTTTTACGTTATTAGATGTTGTGTTGTTGTGTTGTTGCAGGGCTGCAAACACACACTCAGTGTTTGGTTGCAGGAAAACGTTGTGATCATCGTCAGTATGGACTTCAGTCTGGTGCTGCTGCAGGTCACACACAGACACACACACAGAGACACACACAGACACACACAGACACACACACACAGACACTCACACAGAGACACACACAGACACACACACACACACAGACACTCACACACACACACACAGACACTCACACACAGACACACACTGACGGACACAGACAGACACACACACACAGACACACACACAGACACACACACAGACACACACAGACACACACACAGACACACACACAGACACACACAGACACACACACACAGACACACACTGACGGACACAGACAGACACACACACAGACACACACACAGACACACACAGACACACACTGACGGACACAGACAGACACACACACACAGACAGACACACACACACACACACACACACACACACACACAGAGACACACAGACACTCACACACACACACACACACACAGACACACACACAGACACACACACAGACACACACAGACACACACACACAGACACACAGACACTCACACACAGACACACACACACACACAGACACTCACACACACACACACAGACACACACTCACACACACACACACACAGACTCACACACACATACACAGAGACACACACACAGACACACACACAGACACACACTGACACACACAGACAGACACACACACACACACACAGACACACACTGACACACACAGACAGACACACACACACACACACTGACACACACACACACACACAGACACACACTGACACACACAGACAGACACACATGCACACACACACACAGACACACACACAGACACACACTGACACACACAGACAGACACACACAGACACACACACTGACACACACTGACACACACAGACAGACACACACACACACACACACAGACACACACAGACACACACTGACACACACAGACAGACACACACTGACACACACAGACAGACACACACACACACACACACAGACAGACACACACACACACACACACACACAGAGACACACAGACACTCACACACACACACACACACACACACAGACACACACTGACACACACAGACACTCACACACACACACACACACACACACACACACACAGACACACACTGACACACACAGACACTCACACACACACACACAGACACTCACACACACACACACAGACACTCACACACACACACACACACACACAGACACTCACACACACACACACAGACACACACTCACACACACACACACAGACACAGACACTCACACACACACACACACAGAGACACACACACAGACACACACACACACACAGACACTCACACACACACACACAGACACTCACACACACACACACAGACACACACACAGACACTCACACACACACACACAGACACACACACACAGACACACACACACAGACACACACACACACAGACACTCACACACACACACACAGACACTCACACACACACACACAGACACACACTCACACACACACACACAGACACACACACACAGACACACACACACACAGACACTCACACACAGACACACACACACACACAGACACTCACACACACACACACACAGACACTCACACACAGACACACACACACACAGACACTCACACACAGACACACACACACTCACACACACTCACACACACACACACAGACACACACACACAGACACACACACACACAGACACTCACACACACACACACACACACACACAGACACTCACACACACACACACAGACACTCACACACACACAGACACTCACACACACACACACAGACAGACACACACACACACACACACAGACAGACACACACACACACACACACAGAGACACACACACAGACACACACACACACACAGACACTCACACACACACACACAGACACACACACAGACGCACACACACAGACACTCACACACTAACAGAGGCTCCTCCCCCTCCAGGTCCTCCAGTGTGCCGTCGTGGTCAAATTGTTTCAGGCGTTTGGCAGAAAAGCTTCTTTGCTGAAGTCCAATCAGCTGGCTGACCCTGGCCCCACCCACCTAGACCACGCCCCCACAGAGGATGCGGACTACAGGGAGCAGACCTACACCGATCCAGATTCTGACAGTGGTTATGGAAATGCCTCACGTAATTAGCACAATACAAATCTCTTATCACCATGACAACCAGGTGTACCTGACCAGGTTGTAGAGGTGATAAGGCCACCATCCAGATTCTCTTTGGAGTGAGACCTTTGAGACTTTCACTGGATTAATATGGAACCTGGACCTGATGTAGAATCAAAGACCACATGGAGGTCTACCTGTAGAACACATTTACCTCTAAATGAATTATGAATTGAAAATATAACGATTTATCTCCATAAAAGTTCAAACCAGAGATTAAAGAGAGGACACTGACATGGAAAATTACTGATCTGATTGGTTTATCAGCTGTATGCTTTAAATGTACCTGACAGGTGTGTCGGTGGAAAGTAGAGTTCAGGTACATCCGGTGTGGTAAACGTGAACACGGCCACATCAAGATCAGCGTCGTCCTTCCGGCTGTGAGGAGGAATCTGCTCGACGACGTGCAGTTCTGCTCCCGGCCACTAGAGGTCAGCGTCTATAACTCACCTGTCCTAGATTTTATCAGGGATTTCATTCTGGAGGATTACAGGAGTGACCTCTTGTGTGAGTGGGTGTGTCCACCAATGTTTAAGCTCCGCCTTGACCCCGCCTCTTTACAAAGGTGGACTCTGTCAGTCTGATGAAGACGCTGAGGCTTCTGGAATTCTGAATAAATCTTTATTTAAAAACTGAACAGCTGAAAAATATAAATATGTCAAAGGTGTTTCTACATTTGTGTTGATAGAAAAACTCAGTTATACAACTACAGAACACGCCAGGAATAAATATCACACCATCAGAGTGAAGACTCATAAATACAAAAGGAGCGACTTCAACATCGTGACTTGATGATGTCATACATATTTATGGCATCACAACTTTAAAGTCAATTTCATTCAAACTGAAACTTTATCAAAATAAAGAAACAATGTGTTTAAGTTTTGATGATGTCATCGTGAAATGATGTCGTCTCAGGTGTGTTACCTACGCAGCGCTGCCACCTGCTGGCTCCAACAGTCAACACACTGAACGGACCGACGCACAGAGTCAAAGTCTGAGGCGGGGGGGGGCGAGGGGGAGGGGCACCCTGTAAAGCCCTGATTGGACCCCGAAACAACGCACACACAAACACAAACGGGTCAGAACCTAAATAATAAAATATAAAACCTGATAAACTGAGACTGTAAAGGTCCACATGGTCTAAAAGTATCCCAAATCAGGTCTAATGTCTATACTGATACTGTCAAAGGTCAGAAAACAGCCAGCCAATCAGAAGACAGGCTCTGATGCTCTTTCCTGATTGGCTGAGTGAGAGGGGAGACCACACCCTTCAAAATAAAAGACTGAAGAAGTTAAATTTGGACTTTTCATCAGATTCAGGATCCGTTCTTCATCCTGAAGATCTGAAGTCTCAAATGGATCCAGATTGAACACTGAAGGTCACTGACTCTACGAATGAACCAATCAGAGCTCAGGTACTTACCAGGTGCTGCAGCAGGTCCTGGTTCAGAGCGATGACCCGATTCAGAGCGCTGGAGTCCTGACACAGAGAGCGGAGCTGCTCAGCACACTGCTGGTACTGAGACAGCCTGAAGACCAGCTCAGAGTTCTGGACCACAACACAGGAAAACACTGTCAGGGAGCTGCCGAGACCAGAACCGGATCAGAGAGGGGCAGCAGGGGGGCAGATGTGTTGGTGTGGTCAGGGGGAGACTCACCTGTGCAAGGTGAGCTGCTGTCTCTGTGCAGGGAAGAACTCTTTCAGGGTCATTCAGGTCTTTCAAGGAACTCTGCACAAAAACATAGATGATGAGAATATGAACCCCTCCAGACCTCCAGACCGGTTTACCGTCTCGTCACAGCTAATGATGGAGGCTGTCCTTTTGGACTCACCGTCTCCT
The DNA here is from genome assembly GCA_034769265.1 of Remorina albescens. Lineage (NCBI taxonomy): Eukaryota > Metazoa > Chordata > Actinopteri > Carangiformes > Echeneidae > Remorina > Remorina albescens. Next base: position 252,496 of record CM068486.1, read on the forward strand.
GGAGGACCTGGCTGTAGACCTGCAGCGCCACCTGCAGGTCCTCGATGATACTCTCCATTTCCTGCATTGCACTTAATTCCTTTAAAGCTCGGCCTGCAGTAAACTTCACCCACAACCCCACGAACAGGAGGAAAATGTACCCACAATGCACTGCAACCAGAAGAAGGGTTCCAGTTTTAAGACCAAAACTGTACACGAGGGACTCTGGACTGGCAGTTAGACCTGGTCAGGTCCACTCACAAACAGGAACACAAGTAGTTTTCAAGCTCAGGACTTCAACGAACCCTGACCCCTGAGTTGGATCCAGTTTACCCAGATCCAGGTCCAGTCAGTCCACCATCCTGAAGCTTTGCTGTTGTAACGTGTTCAATAAAGTTTCTATTGATTTAATTCAGACCACAGAAGAAAAAGGAGGTAAAAACATACTTGTTGTTCAGTGATGGAGAAAGATCCAGCGCCGATCTGGTCTGAACTTGATCTGGTGTTGGTCTGGACGTGGTCTGATCTTGGTCTGCTCCTGAACCTGGTCTGTGGCTGATGTGGACCTGATGTGCTGGGCTGACGCTGGTGAAGCTCATATTTATCCCCCCGTCAACCTGCTCCTGAACTTGATCCTGTCTCAGAAGGTTTGATCAATTCTCCTGTAGACGGAGTCCCCCGAGGGACCAAACTCCCTCCAGGTCTGACTCAGACTGGGGGCGTGGCCTCGTGGCGTTTCATCACATGACAGGAACTCACACCTTCATCATCATCTTCCTCTTTATTCAGAATTCGGTGCTTCATGCTCAGACTGAGTCACTGATCCATTAGACCAGGGTAGACCTGGTCCCTGGGGGGTCCAGCAGCCCCAGAACTAACCAGGAATCAGTGATATAACAAATCACCGAAGACAGGTGACCATTCCTACCTGAGGACACACCCATCACACCACAGTACCTGGACAAACCTGAGGGGACAAACCTGAGAGACAGACCTGAGAGACAGACCTGAAGGGACAAACCTGAGAGACAGACCTGAAGGGACAGACCTGAAGGGACAAACCTGAGGGGACAAACCTGAGAGACAGACCTGAAGGGACAAACCTGAGAGACAGACCTTAGAGACAGATCTGAAGGGACAAACCTGAGAGACAGACCTGAAGGGACAAACCTGAGGGGACAAACCTGAGAGACAGACCTTAGAGACAGACCTGAAGGGACAAACCTGAGAGACAGACCTGAGAGACAGACCTTAGAGACAGATCTGAAGGGACAAACCTGAGAGACAGACCTGAAGGGACAAACCTGAGAGACAGATCTGAAGGGACAAACCTGAGAGACAGACCTGAAGGGACAAACCTGAGAGACAGATCTGAAGGGACAAACCTGAGAGACAGACCTGAGAGACAGACCTGAAGGGACAAACCTGAGAGACAGACCTGAAGGGACAAACCTGAGAGA